>MJUU01049736.1:41078-59539 GCA_002080025.1 Modiolus philippinarum
AAAATTGATGTCCATGAATAAAAGTTCTTCCATAGTACAACAATCTGCCAGGGAACTGCACAGGAAAATTGATGTCCATGAATAAAAGTTCTTCCACAGTACCACAATCTGCCAGGGAACGGCACAGGAAAATTGATGTCCATGAATAAAAAAAAAAATTTTCGCTGCAGTTTTATTTCTGCTATTTTCGCGTTAATGAATTACTGTGGAAGTACTTTTATTTGTGGACATCAATTTTTGTGGTTTTCATAAATATCTCTATTTCGTGGGCATTTAAATTCGTGGTTTCGAATTTTATGTATTGAGAATCTAGGGAAAATGCATTTCGTTTGGAACTTAATTTTGTGGTTTTAGCCAACCACGAAATCCACGAAATTGGAACCCCACGAACAATAGTTCTTTCACAGTATGCTAAAAAATAAAACTGTCATGAATTGATGCAATTGGATGATTATTTCGATTGACCGACAACTGCGAATTCAAGACTGTGTGAAATGAAAGTTATTTAGTCAACCATGAAATAAAGACTGCAAAAATTTCCCGATTTACAGTAAGACAAAAGACAAACATAAACAATGATAGGAACTTGCCACATTCAGCTGGCACTAGCAAAAGCAAGCAGTGGGGTTAAACCTATTGATAGTTACCCAAACATCCCCTTTCTCTGTCTTGTTTCCTAAGAGTATTAAAAAACATACAAATAAAACCCAGTACAGGTAGACTAGGTACTCCACAGTCTTGAAAGAACAAAACATCATTTTAAAAGATGGGTCAAGGGGAACTCACCACAGATAGTATATTTGGTACCGGGTATAAGGTCATTTGATTTTGTAATGCTTTTTGGGCCTATGTTAGAGCCCAAAGGATTTGAAATATAGTTTAAAATGAATTTAAAATTTTATTTTATTTTCATTTATAACAATATTATATTGTTTATTATATTTTTTAATTTTCTCTTCAGAGTTTAAGAATAAAACCACCAATGTGTATTACCAAAGAAGACACAGACTTTGCCATTAGTGTCATGAGAAAAGCTTTTGAGAACTTCAAGAAATGATGGATGAAGGGAAGAATTTAGTGTGAGATGTGATTTGAAGAATTTAGATGGCTAGAAGAAATATCAGTATTTCGAGTGACTTTTTTTATTTTATACAACAAAGGAATGAAATGTGGTACTCAGAAATTTGGAATACAGATATTTTTTTAATGTAGTACATTTGTAAGAATGTCTGCAACATGTTTGACATTTTAACCAGTTCCACTCTCTGTTTATATCCCTTACAAAGTATTAAGCACAGTGAATTATTTAATTTTGAATGATTTTGTAATACACATATTCAGGATATGTCAAATATTAATTTTTAAATGAAATTCTGTTTATTTTTCATGTATATTCATGGATAGCTGTTTAACATCTGAAAGTTTATATTTATACTTTAACATATGTAAGTTTGATAAGTTCAGTTTAATTTCTTGAATCTTGAAAACTAGATCAATTATCCTTATTTTTTGCTGAAAATATTGTTTTATTTGACTTTGTAATTAAAGTGACAGCAATTTTAAATACATGTATGTTCTTTTAGTTGGAAACTTGATTTTTATGGACTCAGTCAGGTCATTCATGTAATAGGCCTTGAAAAATTAATTTATTGGTTCTCAGGCCCACCCTCATCTAGTTTGAGGTGTGAAAAAAGCCTCTCATTCACCCTATTTTTGCCATTTTAATTTTTTTTTAAAAATCACCACCTTCACTACATTTTTTGTTGTTTTTACAATACAAAAAGCAACCTCATCTATTTTTTGGGAAATGAAAAGATAAAAAAATCACCTCCCTCCCTCATCAGTTTGAGAACCAATTAATCAACTTTGTATGGCCATATGTATTTTACTTCTACAATGGAATCTGCTTATTTGGATGTATTTATTAGATAAAGTTTACATGTATGTTAAGTTTTGATATTAATGAGATTAATTTGCTATGGTATATTTTGAAAAACTGCCAACAGGGAAATTTTGGTGTCAGTTTTATAATTTCATGGTAAGGGATGAGTAAAATTGTCGGGAATATTTTGATATAATCTGCTTATTTAACAGCTCTAACAACAATCACAAATTAAAGGCTAAGCGAACTGAAATTCAATAAGATTAGAAATCTGAAAAAAAAAGATGGTGCTAAAATTTCCCAGTTAACATTAGTTTTGTAAGATCAATGAAAAAGTTGTTATTTTTTGCCTTTGATGTGATATGAATGGAAATATAAAAAAGGAGATACGTTTAGAATTAATTCTAGTACCATATTCCTGGTATTAAGTGCCCCTGCCGCTATAAGCGGCCTGACCCTTAATATCGTTTGAAATCCTTAAGCGCCCCCTTAAAATTCTCACTAGAAACCATATTTTCGTATTTTAATGTTTTCTGTCATTGATTTGGCTTATATTTATTTTGCATGCGTATGCTTCTGATTTTGGGTTGTAAACAATTGAGTTGATCATGTTTTTCATTTGCATTTCGGTACAGACAACTGATTGGCATAATTCTTTTCTTCTGCTTGTCATAGATTTGAATAGTTGAAGAATTTTTTCCTTGATTACATTGTGTACTTATGAAAAATCCAAGAAGAACATTACAAGAGCTTCAGTTTGGAACACGGTTTTGTCCTACCTAATAAGCGCTCCCCTTTTCAAATTTATCTAAACACTCTGGGTACTTAATACGAGGAATATGGTAAGTAATGTACATAAGGTTGTGAAGCTATTACATTAACATTTGGTCGATCAAAAAAAAAAGAGATTTCAAGAGAACAATTACTGATATACTCTAAAATATATACTCTATTGTTTTGGGTCGTTTTAACCTGGATATGGGATGTTGTCTCCTTGACATTTACCCTATTTCTATTTTTCATATCTAATATATATAAAACTATTATCATAATTTTTATTATGATTTTTTTCTAAATATGTTATGTAAAAGAACCTTATTCTTGGTACTACAATAAATGTAGTATGGTTTAAGGTCATTTGATAACTTTTCCTGCTGGAACAGTCATTTGATAGCTTTTCCTGCTGGAACAGTCATTTGATAGCTTTTCCTGCTGGAACAGTCATTTGATAGCTTTTCCTGCTGGAACAGTCATTTGATAACTTTTCTTTAGGGATGTCATAATTGAAAACACATGTGTAACTTCATATCATATACGTTTCTATGAAATTGCCTTTCCATAACTTTTTGTTCATTTTTGTTAATTTGGGGGATGAAGTCTCTAGAATTTAGCTAATTTTGAACTCTATAACAGAAAAAAGCATGGTCATCCATACTTTTTATTGCAGCTTTGCAGAATGGGATTTTCAATTGTGCCGGTTTACTATGTATAAAAGAATCTCATGGATGAAAATATTAGTGTTTATATACCTTTATATATCTTACTAATTTACAATCAGTTCTAGTCAGTATGTCTCTACGCAGCACAAAGGGTACAGAAAATTACAGGTACTTTGTCAGATTTTACACACATTGTTGTAATCAGATTGTTTTTATTGACAATCGTGATCAATTTTTTCTTGTTTTTGTTGATATTTGATGCATATGTTTGATATCCACGAATAAAAATGGAATATTTGTACTTTTACTTAGCACCACTTGCACAATTTTTATTTTAATGTAGCAAGTTAAAAGTGATGTTTTGCTAGAGCCAATTTTTATACGACCGCAAAAATTTTTGAGGTCGTATAATGGTATGGTGCTGTCGTCGTCGTCGTCGTCGTCGTTGTCGTTGTCGTCGTTGTCTGTAGACACTTTTGTTTTTGGTCAATAACTTTAGTTTCAGTTGACCAATCCTTATGAAATTNGTCATAATTGAAAACACATGTGTAACTTCATATCATATACGTTTCTATGAAATTGCCTTTCCATAACTTTTTGTTCATTTTTGTTAATTTGGGGGATGAAGTCTCTAGAATTTAGCTAATTTTGATCTCTATAACAGAAAAAAGCATGGTCACCCATACTTTTTATTGCAGCTTTGCAGAATGGGATTTTCAATTGTGCCGGTTTACTATGTATAAAAGAATCTCATGGATGAAAATATTAGTGTTTGTATACCTTTATATATCTTACTAATTTACGATCAGTTCTAGTCAGTATGTCTCTACGCAGCACAAAGGGTACAGAAAATTACAGGTACTTTGTCAGATTTTACACACATTGTTGTAATCAGATTGTTTTTTTTTGACAATCGTGATCAATTTTTTTCTTGTTTTTGTTTATATTTGATGCATATGTTTGATATCCATGAATAAAAATGGAATATTTGTACTTTTACTTAGCACCACTTGCACAATTTTTATTTTAATGTAGCAAGTTAAAAGTGATGTTTTGCAAGAGCCAATTTTTGTTACTCTTTTGAAGATGATGTGTCTCTATGACAATTTTGTTTGTTGAGATTGTTATATGTATACATGCATACACATGTACATTTATTTGTATACATGGATTCACATGTACATTTATTTGTATACATGCATACACATGTACATGTATTTGTGTATTTGTTTTTGTGGTTTGCTAGAGTGTGCTTATATTACAACATTGGCTTGGTAGCTTCTGACAAAAGTCTCAAAACAAGACTTTTCAAAGAATAGAAGAAATGCTTATTATTATATAGTTTTGATTTCACTCTTTATTTGCAGCGAAATCACGAGAAGTGAATAAATAAACGTATGCACCTGCTGGAGTGATATTCTCTCTATGAAATCATAATGTATTGAACCACTGTCAGACCCAAAAAGGGGGGGGGGGGTTACATTAAACTTTTGTCATTTTATTTTAATTATTACCTAAATTATGCATAAAATCAATAATAATAATCAAAATTTTTAGGGGGTTCCAACCCCCGGAGACCCTCCCATTGGATCCATCAATGTGAAATATATAATAAAACAATCATGGTCCTTTGTATCGGTGAATATGCTTCTTTTATTGACCAGGAAACAAAGATATTCACCTTGACATGTCAATGGTCTCTTTGGTTAAGAGCTCAATAAAGTTGCACATTCACCTCTGCAAAAGGCCATTATTGTATAATATTGACTTATCAGTGTTATTATATAATTGAATGCTTTATAGGATCAGTATTGGTTAGTTAAAGTTCACAAGACTCAAACAAATTAAAATTTGTCCCCAACAAAATAAATGAGTTATCTACCTTTGTTAATCATACCAGTTTGTGTATTTACCAAAACAGGGCCGACATTGTTGAAATAACAGACAAAAGAAAAAAGGTTGGAAGGAGTTGGCATACCTGCTGCCAGAACTAAAAGTTGCAATTACTATACCGTATATCGGGATATTTTCGCGTCGGCTTTTGTTCGCGATTTACGTGTAAATAGGGCAGTGAAATATTCGCTAGGTTTATAATTTGCATTTTTAAGCTATATCCAATGTATTTGAAATTTTGAAATTTTCGCGCCCACTTTTGTTCCGCGAACATAGTTAAAATTGAACACACTAAAAAAAATCCCGATATAAGGTATGTTATAATATCTAGGAAATTTACCATGATAAGGCAGAATAGTGAATTATAGATTTCACATTCACCTATTCACTAGCTGTTATTTCACACAGATGCACTGAATTAAGTCAAGTAATATGTTTAAGTAATGAACAAACAAACAGATTTTTCTGTGATAAATTCCTTTTTTCATACCATTCAAGTTGATTTACTATAAGGTAAGGTTTAATGAACAAATTTACAGTTATTTATAAGCATGTGTTAAGCATTTTATATACTTTTTATAATTTGAAAATTCTTGTTCAAATCAAAGTGTGGATAAAATTTGAGTTTTACTTGTCTGCTATACTAATTTAGCTAGTCTTCATTCTTTTAACTTTTCATTTACTTGTACTTCAAAATATTTGTCTACAATATTCTAGGTTGTCTCCATTCTTGTCTAGTTCCTAAACATATTTGTAACATCACAATATTCTAGGTAGTCACACATGTGTAGTATTTCAATATATTTGGTTATTCTATATATATAATATTCTAGCTAGTCTCCAATATTGTATCCTTTTTTTTAATTATAAAATGTTTATAGCCAATGTCCTTATACACAAGTACAATGCTTATGCTTCCAATTCTTGTTTTTGTTATTATTGGAAGTTTATTTTTTTACATATCAGTTGAATTGAATGTTGAAGAATGTTGAAAGTGAACAAAAACAATTTTATATGAAACCTGTCCTATCTGTTTTAATTAGTATACCCCTTGCCTTATGTAACTTGAGATTACTTTGTGCCATTGTAGAGCATTAATATTGTTTTTAACCTGCATATAGAGACAACCTGTGTAATGTGATACACTTCCAAAGTTCCCTTAGACAGTCATATTAGACAGGTTTTACTGTACAGTTGGTGCTAAATTTTACTACATACCAAGAATTGACATACGTGTATACCTATCTTTTACAGATGCCTTGAATGTAGCGATATATTCAATGCTTAAAATTTTCTATCTTTTCATAATTTTTATCAGTATTGAAATTTTCCATTATTTTTTAGAAGTTTTCTTGTCCAGTACTGAATTTTTAATCCAACTACATGTAATTTTATTATATTTCTTGCCAGTACTGTCTGTTTTGTGCCATTAAATATATACATTGTATTATAAGTAGTTAATTCTTGGTATTAAAATTGTTTATTAGGATTTTTATATTAAAAATCATTGTTATAGATAAGAAATATTGTACAATTTTTTGTTTGGTATTCCAGTTTTTTATGCTATTTTATGTTATTAGTCGAATCTCACTGTTATCGCATATAGAAACATACTTCACATTTGCACAGAAATACTCATGTCATATAGTACAAGGTGGGCCTCAATGGGGGTATATGCAGGAGGCGGGATTGACCTTCACTTATCAAGTGTGATGCAGGTTTGTCACCCAAAAAGAAAAACAGGAAGGGATGTCGCTCATGATGTGGGAAATGCTGAAAATTTTCCCTGTGAATAAAGAGAATTTAAGGCATCATTTTTAAGAGTGTTTGGAAAATATTTTCCTGTCTGTAAAACAGGAAAGTTGAGAAAAATTGTTGGAATTTTGGTAAAAGGAGACCTCTTTGTACGCTCCTATAAACTGTAGGGAAGCACTCCCGTTTGTTATATAAGCTACACTTGACAAATGCCCTCAAGTATTCCATATTCACTAAGGAAACCGTTAAAGGGACCATGATAAATAATGTAAGTATATATATGTGGGGTTTGGATCATGCTTTTTGCATTATATTTGGGTTTGGATCATGTTATTTTATGTTATATACAAGTATATTACTCATTATATAGAGTGCCATAAATAAATATATTTATACACACTCAAGTTTTGTGTTTTGGCATTACTCAGATATTTAAGCAACACAAACTAAAAGCCAGAAAAAATTGTGCCAAAATCTCACAAATATATACCCCTGCTTTCCTGTATCCCATTCCAGAAATGTTTTAAAGCCGAAATTTGCTCAGATCAAAATCACAAATGCACAAAAAAAAACTACAGTGCATCCTAGATATATATTGCCACCTTTGGGACCAGGAAAAATTTTGGTGGTAAGTGAGGGTGGCAATATATCGAGGGAATAAATTATAGAAACTATATGACTTTCTGAAAAATTGGATTTTAAAATGGTTTAAGTGAGGGACTGCCATTAAAGAGAAGTTGTATAATGAGAGAGCACTGTATTATTATAAGTACATATGACTCTGACTTTTTACGTCTGATGCTGTCATGCTAATCCATAAAGACATTCTGAAGTTGTGCTTGGAAAACTGATTTTTGGACTGAATTTTGAATTCTGTATTTATTTGTGAGGTTGACCATTGACCTTCTAAGCCCAAAACCAATTTGTGTCTACCTTGTCTCTCATGCATTCAACTTTGCAAGTTTCATTTCAATCCATGAAGTCATTCTGAAGTTATGCCCCAGACACCAATTTTTTGTTATTTGTGTCAACTAGACATCGGAGAAATCTAAATGAAATGAGCAATTTTTGTAAAGTACCTTCCGTACATCATTCCTGTAAAGTTTGGTTGAATTTGCTTCAGTGGTATCAGAGAAGATAAAACATGATTTTCCAATAGGTCCAATGTTAAACTATGTTTCGTGCTGGCAGCCATATTTTTTATTGGATCAGAAAATTTTCGGCAATCTATGTCAAGGACCTTCCATACATCATTCCTGTAAATTCTGGTACAATTTGCTTATTAAAGTAGCTTCAGAGGAGATGACAAACGCATGCTTTTCCAATAGTGTCTAATGTTAAACTATGTTCTGGGACAGCGGCAATGTTTTTTAAATGATGGGGAAAATTTCGGCAATATAAATAAAGGACGTTCCATACAACATTGAACATTCCTGTAAAGTTTGTTTCAATTTGCTTCAGTAGCTTCAGAGGAGATAACAAATATATGCTTTTCCCATAGGGTCCAATGTTAAATTATGTTCTGGCGGCCATGTTTTTAGGGGATCCGAAAAATTTCGGCAGTCTACATAGAGGACCTTCCATACAACTTTCCTGTAAAGTTTGATTCAATTTGCTTTAGTAGCTTCAGAAACGATAGGATATAAATGCTTTTCCCATAGGGTCCTAGGTTTAATTATGTTCTGCTCTGGCGGCCATGTTTTTTAGTGGATCAGAAAAATTTCGGCAATCTATTTGAAGGACCTTCCATATATCATTCCTGTAAAGTTTGGTTCAATTTGCTTCAGTAGGTTCAGAGGAGATAGCATATATATGCTTTTCCCATAGGGTCCTATGTAAAACTATGTTTCGTGCTGGCAGCCATGTTTTTTATGGGATCAGTAAATTTTCAGCAATCTATGTGAATGACCTTCCATACATCATTCCTATAAAGTTTGGTATAATTTGCTTCAGTAGCTTCAGAGGAGATAGCAAATATATGTTTTTCACATAGGGTCCCATGTTAAACTATGTTCTGCGCTGGTGGCCATGTTTTTTAGCAGATCAGAAAAATTTAGCAATCTACATAAAGAATCTTCCATACATCATTCCTGTAAAGTTTGGTTCAGTTTGCTTCAGTAGCTACAGAGGAGATAGCAAATATATGCTTTTTCCCTTAGGATCCCATGTTAAACCTAAGTTCAGCTCTGGCGGCCATGTTTTTTTTTCGGATCTGAAAAATTTCAGTAAACTAAGTAAAGGACCTTCCATACATCATTCCTATAAATTTTGTTTAAAATTATTCCAGTGGTTTCTGAGGAGATAGTCAAAATGTAAAAAGTTTACGGACGGACGATGGACAGACAACGGACGCCAAATGATGGCAAAAGCACACCTGGCCTTTTAGGCCAGGTGAGCTAAAAAAAGATATAGCCCGGACACAACTTGTCACAATAAAAGCAAAAATCTTATCTTAAAGACAAAGTTCAAGGACAAAGGTCACCAATCATGGTTCATGACACATCGTCACGAAGTGATTTATCTACATGCAAAATATCAAAGGCCTATCTCAAAAGACATAAAAGTTATAGCCCGGACACGACTTTTGTAACGGACAGATGGCCGGACAGAGCAATTACTATAGGGCCCTAATGATCTTCCATATTCCAAAAATTACTGAGCCTTTCCTTTACCCCTTATGCTGGTATCTTTGTAAATTTCATTTAAATCCATATATTGTTCTAAAGTTATGCTACAGAAACTGAAGTGGACAGTAGGACATCCCTATCACAGTGCAGCCCTGCATAAAGGTGGGTATAACAAGAACATTTTACAAATAACTTAAACATGAAAACTATGACTACAAAACAGAGTGAAAATTTATAAAAACAATATACATGCATACTATAAGATAAACAAAAACATGACCCTGACAAGTGTCGACTTAAGCCATAAAAGAACTCAAGATCTATTAAAGGTACAGAGTTAATGATGATATGCTCTACAGAAAAGACAAGCTTTCAAATCTCTTTTAAAAGAATCAAGCTTCTGACAGTTTCTTAGGTCATTCAGCAAATTGTTCCATAAAAACAATGCAGACATTATCAAACCTTCTTTCACTGTTCACCTTTGTCTTAGTTTTAGGTACAGTCACCAAACAAGACGATCCAGATCTGAGAGGCCTCACTGGGGTATATGGGGTAACAATTTCTGATAAGTATTCAGGGGCAAGTTTGTGAAGACACTTGAACACATTAAGCAGAATTTTATACTGTATCCAGTATTCCACAGGTAGTCATTGAAGTTGCATCAATGCATTTACTTGGTAAACTACAAATACTATAGCCAAGGGTAGTTCTTTAATTTCAAAGTTATTAAGGTTTTAATCCCGTCTTGCTTCAAGCAACCTTCTTAACAGACAAGAAAATAAAAATAATAGTATTCCATAAGATCTGTTGCTGAATGGCAACCAGTTATCCTCCCACTTGTTGAACCCTGAATCAATGTGCAAATTTAAGTGTGTGTAGACACAATACAGGTGTTGACACAGAACATGTGTTGACACAATACAAGTAGGGACACAATGATATACATGTTTTTCGGTAAATTTTGTGAATTTCTTTTGATCTACAGAGACTGATATTCTCAGTATCACCCAACTGGACACTATCATGAAAATATCGGGTCACTGTGAAGGCGTCACGTGCCGGTTGCTATGCTGAAGTCATGTTTTGTACTTTTTGTCGTGTTCATACACGTAATACGTTGAACGTAGAATGCATATAAATTATTGCAATAAACAATAGATTAAATGTGCTAAAGTAAAAATTTAAGCTTATTTCAAATTTTTATAGAGTCGTATGTATCATTTTGTGAATTACCCATAAAAGTAATATAGGACATTTTGTTTTTGATACGAACTTTATCACAGTGTAACGCATCAAGCTCGCCCTAACGGGCTCACTTGATACTGGCCGTGATAAGGTCCTTATCAAAAACAAAATGTCCTATATTCCATATATACATTTTGTAAAAATTCAAGTCCCATCAAACAGGAGGTGAATATTGTGGAGTACAAAAAAATGCTTACAACACACACCTCATTACAACAAAGCGACATACCAAATTTCAAATGAACTGGAGTACTTTGTGACGAAAGTTCACTATCATGACAAATACTGTGAAAATTCGAAATCCTGTCAAACAGGAAGTTGATATAGGAGGGTATTAAAAATCGCTTACGACAAATAATTCAATACAACAAAGTAGTATACCAAATTTCAAATAAACATTTTCAAGCAGGGCAGAAAATTTTATGACGAAAATTTCCCTCTTATGACCAATACAGTAAAAATTCAAAGTTTGGAGTACATCAAAAATCGCTTACAACATGCAACTCATTACATGATATCAAAATATCAATTGAGTCTCTTCAGCCAGAGCTGAGAATTTTGTGATGAAAAATATCGGATGGAATGACGGACAGACAAGGGTATTCCAATAAACTCACACTTGTAGAAAGATGGGGGATAATAAGACTTATTGCTTCATGAAAAGACAAATGCAAGTCTAGTGAAGGAGTTAAGTACATGTTGCTGAAAACATATAGAATACCTAGGTAAATTGGTTTCAATACAATGTACTTGTATGTTTTGATAATGCATTTACATCTGCAATCACAAGAGACCATAGGTATTCATATACTGTTTTTTTTTAATGAAGTCAATAACTCGCATATTTCTCAGAAAAAATTCAAAATCTTTGGGTTGCTGGTGAGATTTTATTTTCAACTATTCATACATTTTACAATGTACATAAAATATTTTTGCAATAATATCACATTTTCATTTAAAATCTTCTTTCATATTCAAATATTTTGATAGTTCTTTTAAGGTTACATTTGAATAAACTGCATAATGAAAAGCAGAAATCAAAACGAAAATATTCTAATGAAATTTAGTTATATTTTTTGCCAGATAACAAAAACCATTGGAATAAAAAATTACTTTAACTTGAGACAACTCATATCACTAAATACTAACATGATAAAATTATCACAACAAAAATTCACACAAATTCTTGACTTAAATGTAATGTACAGTATATGGAAATAAAATGAAAACTTGACTTGTGAACTTCCATAACTGCACATTAGGTTTAAAAAATATTCATGAAATTACTGGGAAAACACAATATAAAAAATACCAGCAAAGACATACTTTAATACAAAGCAAAAACAAATCTTAAAAAATATAAATTATTTAAGTATATATTGGATCACAATCTATTAACAGTAATTATAAGAAAAATATAACAGAATATATATATAAATATAGTGCATGTATATCTTGAAATATAATGCATGTATATCTTGTTAAATCCCTATTAATTGAGTACAAGCGTCAGATTTCAGAAGCATTCTATATCCTCGGGTTTTATCCATTCAAACAGTGCTAAAAGTTTTTGCACATGGATCACATTTTCTTGGTCAAAAGTCACTTTAAAATGCATAAAATAGACTGTGTATAGAATTTAATGAACTTCAATTATAATTTCATATATTTAAAGGCCTATAAACATCTTATGCAAATTGAAGGAAAACTCTAGAGAGATCTGTTTCCTGCCAAAATTTTGACATCTTATATTTCAATAATTCCTACATGGATTTTTAAAATTTTTTGCTGAAGTTGTTCCATTAGTAGTGCTCTTCGAAACAACAGGTCAGAATTTTAATTCTAATTCAAAATTTCTGACACTCGTACTCCCTTAAAGTGCTACAGAGACATAAAAGGAAAAGAGTGTTCAAGCTGAATACAAAGGGTCTGCAGAAGTCTTGAAGGGACTGGTTGTTGTGATGAACAAGGCAGTGAAGTGGACTTTCCAATTTCTTGCAATATATGATGGTTATTTATAAAAGGATCTTATATGATGCATTGATTGTATTTAACGTGATGTACAGACTTCTTTTCCTGCAATTGCATGCGGATTTTTGTTAATATCTGAGGGGTACAGGATGTTTAAGGGGTTTTGACCCAAGGGGATGTGAAGTGGTGCATTTCAAGAAAACTTACAACTACAAAGTGCAAGCCAAATTCTTATTTAAACATTTTATTTCTAATATGCCTGAGCATGGTACTCACTTTGCCATTCTTACTAAAGGCAATATCAGAATGGTTAACTTAAAAAAACGGGGTAAAAAAGAAATGCTGGTTACTGTAAAAAGCTTTTACTGCTTATACAAAATATATCCACTCCAATTACATATTTTAAAATACTATACATGTGAACCAATGTAAGATAATAAGTCGATCTACTCCTTGTAGAATCAGTTGATGTATGTGAGGTAATTGTGCTACGAGATTTCTACTGAATATAAATGCCTTTAGAATGTTGTTATAAAAACTACAAAAATTATTTAAAGGATACTTGATTGGCTCATCTGTTTTTATACATAAAAAAACAACTACAGAATTTATGTAGGAATTTTACCAGTGTTAAAAAAAGAAAAATATTGATTCTGTTATCAAACACAAAATTTGAAAAAAAACTGACCATATAGTGCAAATATGGTGGTAGGGATGAGGAAAATAAATAATAGACCTGTTCCAGAGTGAAGTAAAAATATTATAATGTAAACATGTTTTTTAACAGATTCAAGCATTTATTGTGTGGCATCATTCCAACCGAGAAGCCTACAAAGAAAGGGTAGAATGTATTCTATTTATCATTTAGCAAAGTTTGAACAATATGCAATTATAGTCTCAAAGGAGTGTAAACATATTTAACAACCAATCAGAAACCAGAACTGCTCTGCAGGGGAACTTTTTAACATCAAAATTTTGTAATATGCTAATTAGGTTCATGGTTCATTATGTACTACAAAACTTCTGTTAACTTATGCATAAAATTACAAAAAAGTACCCTGTAACTTCAGTTATATGAAAAGTTTATGACATCATTCTGATGTTCTATATTCTGTTATTAGCTGAACACTAAATGCTCTTCTTTATTCATATTTAAATCCAGTATATTAACAACTGTCAAATTAATATCCATTTTCACATATAAATATCATTAAAACAAGATTGTCAAAAAAATGTGTTGTGGAATCATTTACCTCAAGCTGCCCCTTTTACACAGGCCAAACTAGTTTAAGTACATTTTTATATCTAAATCTAGAGGTAAAAGTTAATTTTGGAAGAAAACCTCCGTTTGAACTCGTAAACTTAACATAAATTTCCTTGAGTAAATTGGTCGTATTAACACATTTATAAACTAGAATTTCTGAGATTTTGCTTTTTTTCATACTAAAAAAAGACATCACATTTATAGTATGAGTATCAACAAATATTCACCAAGTTGCAAAAAACTCATAACTCACGAATGCAACCAGCTTTACAGGTTACTTTTACAAAGTACTGACATTTTAGATACAATTACAGATTTTCTCATAGGTTGGGAAGTAGATACTGTAAACTCTATTATGATAATGTACATATTTTTTTCAAAGTTGCAAGGATTGCACATAATATCTGGAAAATCAAGGTGAACAAATTTAAAAAGATCCATTTAAGACCAATAAATTATGCTATATTTGATAATGTTGTTAAACTTAGGTGTTGATAATACATGTTCCACGGTACATTTACATAACATGTTAAAATTTTCATATCATGTGAACTGCATAAAGTGTAAAAAAATTCTAAATGTCCAAAAATTAGACAAAATAAAAAGTTAGGTAGACATCTATTGAAATGGTATATCTCGTATAAAGTTGTTAAACATCATCAGTGCTGGCTTTGGCTTGTCTGTTGGTACCATATGTCCTGCTCCCTGTAAAAAAAAAACAAATACAAAATACTCAGATGTCAAAAATTACTGTTATAAGTCAATGATATGCCATTCAACATTCAAAAAAACTTTTTTTAATTGCATTATTTCTTGTACCAATTGAAAGTTCTAACCACAAAGAAAACACATGTGAAAAACGAACCCACTATGACTTTAATACTACACAAAGATGTACCCAATGTGTAAGTTTTTGCAGACAAACAGACAAAAATCTATATCCTGTTGGAGTCTTTGAGTTCTGATGGCAAAAAATAATTTGCAATATACAAAGTAGATAAGAGTAATCTTTTAAGATAGTAGAAAATATGTCTGAGACATGCCCTGCCAGCAAAGGTATAGAGAATTTAACCAAATCAAACGCAAAAAATTAAAATCAGAGTACTCAAGTTAGATCTGAATTGGATTAAACTATTCAAGATGTTACGGTAAATCTATAATTGTTATGTAACACATAGTGATGAACAGAGAACCTGATAAGAAAAACTTACCAATGCCTCTCAAGCAACAAATGACTTTCAAGTACTATTCGAGAACTACCTATTTTTCAACTTTTATTGTTGTACAGCTTACTGTTTCTGAAAAAGGGGCCTAAATGCAAATCTTTAAACACAATCAGCCAAGTATGAAATGTAGGTCAAACTGTCTACTCTCCATTTCTAACCAAGACCTACCTACAGACTATCATAGTAATATCTCTTACAGTGTCTGAAAAATACCCATAAATGCAAAACTAAACCCAAGGTGTATGGGACTTTTGAGAAAGGAACTCTTGTGCAACTGAAGGCTGAAACGATCGCCTCGGATACCAGTAAGAAGGAAAACTAATTTCTAAACCTACTGAAATAAATATATACCACATAAAAAACAAAGTATCTATGAAACTGAAGTGCATTTATAATTTTTCCTTTATGACAATTTTTTCAACTAAAATTTTAAATGACAAAAAAATTTCAACCTGAAGTGCTAAAAATCAATTACGTATAAATCACCCTTAGCTCAACAGTGTTATAAATTAGTGATTCTCTCTCAATGTATTGATGTATTGATTTTTTTATGTATAAAGATAGATCTGTTATCGGACTGAACATGATTCAAAAGTTCCGTATTGAAATACACACTGCTGGAAAAGAGAAAAACTTTATGACCTTCCAAATTTGTCAGTGAGGCATAAGTATAGATTGTCTTTGAAATTGACATTGATTAAGATTGGAATTTAAAACATCTGCCAGAATATATTTTCAGTTTTCATTTTGTGATGTTATGAAATATAAAGCAAAGTGTCCCTAGAATTAACCCTTTCACCAATGATGTTATACAGGAAATGTCCCCCAGGAGGTGAATTTCCTGGCAATGGCAGCCAATTGTATTATACAAAGAATTACTCGTAATAAAGACCATTAATAACAATTCTTTTTCAACAAAAACTATTGTTCCCTTCTTTTTCACTTCTCTGATACAAATTCCAACTGTTTGGCAGTTTATTAAAGTCGTTTTACCTCCATATCGTGTAATTTTGTATTGTTTCACAAATTTTCGGGAAAATTGTAACAAATTCGCTTAATTGACAAAAAAATCTCATAGTTTTACCCAAAAAGACATAAATTCATTGAAGCTGACACAAACAATCACGATTTACAAAGTTCTTTCACAAATAAACAAATGTTTTTACCCGAATTCGTCAATGATTACAGTTTCTGTAATCCATAATCTTTCAGAAAAATTTGTTCTCGAACTTTAAATTTCAGTAAAATACTCAAAATTTGACCAATTTCAACAGTGTTTTCAACATTCGAACCGCCATCTTTTCTCCTTTCAACCAGAAATCATACAAAATACAATAACTCTTGCAGAACTCTGTTTAGGCGGGAGAATATAAAACCTAGTGGCTGATCCCGGTAAACAGGGAACTGTTGTGCCAAAGTTACTTTACGTTATCCTGGTAGACCCAGAACTGTCAGTGAAAGGGTTAAGGTACTTGCCATCTGTGAATGAAAGTAATGAGAATTACTTTAAAGTGTTCTATATTAGTGGGGCCTAATGAAAGGTTGACAAGAAACAAGAAACAAATAATAGGTTCATGTTCTTGATTCTGAGATACTAGCAATCAAAAATTTGGAAGGAAATGTCCATTTTCTAGGTTTTTCATAGGTTTTGTGTAGAAATTCGTGAAAAGTGAAAGAGTCATGTTAATTTCTTGAAATTTTGTCTAAAATTCCTTTAAAAGGTACATGATTTTACAGCATGTGTTCACTGGCAAATTAATTTTTTTTAAATTATGGAAAAAGACAGGAGTCTGTCTATCTGACTAAATGCAGGAAATCAATGGTGGGAACTACCTTAATGTAGTTAAGTAATCCCTCATTTAAATGTCATAGGATTATCAATTTCAAGTAAATGACATTTTCCTGAAATTTTTGCTGTAGTGTTATACACTCAGGTATTTTTCTGTAAATGGAGGTTTACGATGGAAGACGACCCATGTAAGATGGTTGTACGTGACCTTGTTTTCCATGTTTTATGATACAAAAATGGTAACCATAACTAAACATCATAAAATACCTGAAGTTTCAATGTAAGGTACAATCAACTGGCAACGACTTTACTCGCACAGTATAGGTTTCAAGATGTTTCTTGTCTTTTTAATGTAAAAAATAGGAACTTGCATTCGATCAAAATTAAAGATGTGGATATCTTACACTTGTGTAAGAATCTTAAATCTGATCTAATTCAAGTTCCTATTATTCTTGTACATGTACACCTGATATATCAGAATTATAGTATGTATATTTTTTTCGGTTTTTGTCCACCAACATTATTTAACAAGTAAATATATGATAAATTATATAAAAACCCTACCCTGATAGTAACTAGTGTCAAATCCTGATATTTTGTTACAAATCCTGCCACTTGTTTGCCTGTGCTGCCATCTGGTGTGTAATGCCAACTTTTCCTTGCTTCTAACGTCTAAAAAAAAAGAAAGGAATCATAAAGTCATTATTTAAAAAAAATATAATTTTCAAAATTTCAAAAAATATTTTCATTTTATATTTATTCATTAGTCTTTTTTAAATTTTGAAACATTTGCTGTATATCACACCAGTTATAGATAAAGGAAAAGGGTAAAAGGTATATTTAATTAATGTTGAAAATTACAATTATTCACCTGTCAACAAGTCAACAATTAACATAAGCTCTATGCAAGCTTTTAACCAAAGGCAATATAAATGACCATTTAGCATATAGAGGGTTAAGCATGGTTGCAAGGCTTGTGGGGGAAGAGAGTTCAAAATTCCAAGTTGTAAATTCAGTAAAACCCACAAGTTAGGATAGGTGCACTAGAACCTTGAATGTAAATTTGGAAAAAATCCTCCCCAAAAAATTTCTGACCTATCAAAATAGGATGTATTAAAATATTCTCTTGTTACTTGACTCTTCAAAACTAAAGACTTATCTATTCATACTTGTCAACATTTGAAAGCCCTAAGTAGGAAGATCCCCCCTACCAAAATTGTCTCAAGTAGGGAGATCTCCCTACCTAAATTGTATAAAGTAGGGAGATCTCCCATACAAAATTTTCTTTAGAAGAAAGATTTGCCGTAACAGGCTTTTGCGACATATATCTAGGCCTATTTTAACCAAATTTACTCTAGATAATAGTAAAA
>MJUU01049737.1:18477-31691 GCA_002080025.1 Modiolus philippinarum
TCAGCGAAATTTCATTTCCAATTGGAAACCCCCCTTTTTTATTTGCCTGGATCTGTGCCTGCAACATGAACACACAACACTATAAGGACATCAGTGTTTATTTAAGTTTGAATCTATAAATAAGTGTTGAATTTTATTACGAAAATAAGATGTATATAAAGTTATGAACTAATTTATCTAGTACAATATTATTTTTGATATGTGAAAATGATAAAATTTTGTTTAAAAATGGAATGTAAATATATATACATAAATTTACAATATAAATTTGCTGCCTTTTTAAGGCGAGGAATGTATGAGTGTATTTACAAATGACATCTCTAATGTAAAAATATAGATGGAAAAAAATATATATACACAATGCCAACCCTATATGAGCAGCATCTGTAAAATGCAAACATATTTTCTGTAATTTCAGACAATTTTAAGTAATTAAAAGAGCTAGAAAGTTGTAACTTTCAACCTTTAAAAATAGAAATACAAATGTAGCAGGTTCTGAAAAGTTAAGGATGTTTACTGGTCATGTTTATGTAATTCTGTCAGATTTTCGGACTTCTCTGGTTTTATCCATTTAAAATCCTAATAATTTTTTGCTCAGTGACTACTAATATTTTTACTTTAATTTATTTTATACATCTTTTTTAGCATTCTACAAAATTTCATTCAATTGATGTTATTTTGATAAGATAATTATTACATAAACATTGCTCATGTTATACCTATGAAAAATGCAGAGGAGTTCAGTTTCCTGCCATTTACATCGGTAACTTATCAATTTTTTGGCTTACATTTCTTCTTTTTCAATTTTCTAACAGAAAATCACATTGAATCGAAATCCTTGTTATTTTGAAATTTTTTTTTCAAACCAATAACTTCAAAGAAGCATGTTTTTGAATGCATGACACATCTGAAACAATGTACAAAATGTACTGAGCAGAATCACCAAAACTTTTACATGCTCGATGGCTACTTATTTTGAAATGTGAATGGGTTTTTCTGGCACAGAACCACATTAGACAAAAATCTGTAATGAAAGAAAACCATAGAAGTATAATTTCAAAGACTTATTGTAACAATATCTATTCATATGAAAAAATACCATACAAAGTTAATTGTAGATTCTCAATTCGAACTGATATTTGCCATGAAAAACTCACCTATATACTGCATGAAAAACAGTCTTTCTTGTTTTCTTAAGATTACAGCGCAATTTTAGGATATCAATCAAAAACTCTTAAAATTAATTATTTAAATCTAAAATCTGAATGAGTAGATGTAAATGTTTTTGAAATGCAAACATATGTCAAAACATTTAATAGGTACTTATCAAGAGGGGCTTCGTAAAAAATAATATAAAGGTTTTCACATCCATTAAAATCTGATTAAATAATTCAATTCATAACTAAATGCTAGTGACAAACATTTTATAATATAAAACTGATTAATATATTAAAATGGAACTATCAATGTAAAATACATTGGAAAAGAATATATAAAATATCAGATTATTCCCAAAATAAGAATAAAATAATTAGTGTCAACTAATTAGTACTTATACCTCAATTATACAACCATTTCCCTGATCAACTAGTACATTATGTAAAAGTTTATTCATACAAAAGGTGTTGATTAAAAACAATAATGAATCATTTTAAAGGAAAAAAATAATATATGGCACTTCAATAAAATTACATAATAATTAAAATGTATAATTAATTTGTATATTTATAATAATTGATAAAATTACAACCATTATTATACACATTTTATGATACAAAGAAATTTTGACCTGATTCATTAGGATACATAGCAAAAATAAGTTAGGATTATTATACATATTTCAGGCCATAAAAAAAATATTTGTTTCTCAAGACCCGCCCTGCATCTGCCCAAATGTAGCCGCATCAAACTTTTTTAGCTCACCTGGCTATGCAAGGGTGAGCTTTTGCCATCAATTGGCGTCCCTTTGTTATTTCAAAAACTGTAACAGATAGAGGTGAAGTGTAAATTGAAAAAATGTTCAGCATATCAAGATCTACATACTCTGAAATTTTAAAGAAAATACAAAGGCTTGTGTATGATTTATTGACCATTTTTCACCATTTTTTTTCAAATGCCATATGGTTCATTGGTTATTTCCTTTTAAATTCTGTGTTCAAATCTTCTTTGGTTAACTTTCTCTTTTAAGCTAAAGAGGAATTCCTTGCTATCACTTCATTTAAAAAATTATTTCTTCCATAATTAAGGGCAAAAAGAGTGTTTTGGTGCAAATTTCTACAATTTTTTGCAAAAATACTTTCTTAAGCTTTACTTTATTTCATGTCATAATGACTTTTCTATATAAATGTATTGTGTCTTACACGGATGTTAGTGTTTAATCACTATAAACTTTGCTGACATGAATGTTGAAGCAGTTTCTCAGCTTCATGGACTGCTTGATGTTTTTATTAAGTAAAGCATGCAGTGAGCAGTTGATGAAGATACCCTTGAGAACCACTGAATGGACTTGAACAGAACTTTGCATTAATTATGGTTTCGAGGTGCTTACTAAGTATTGTGACTTTGGTGCCTTATATGTCATCCAACATGGCCATCTGCGGGGAACTTTTAATTTATTACTCAACTGTATGGAAAGAGCATACAAAGAATTTTTTATCTGAAAGAACTTGGCTAGTTAGAATAAAACTTAATCCCAATGGATCTTAGATGGTCCCCTTCAAAACTGATGTCCTTCAATTTGCACCTTATGCAAATTGGCTACCAATGGGAAACATAGTTTAATATAGGTGTACATTCAAAGATCTTCTTCTTTAAAACCATTTGGCCAGTTGGAAATAAACTTTGGCACAACACTTAATTTTCTTTAAAATTGTGTCCTGCAGATCCATCCCTTATCCAAGATGGCATGCAATAGGGAAAATAGTTAATTAACGTTGGATCATATAACATAAATGTTTTTTTACATAGTTTGAAAATGAGACCCTTTAACATATAATTTTATTTGAAGTTATGTATTGGCCATGGACCAGGTGAGCGATACAGGCTCTTGAGAGCCTCTTGTTTTGAATTTTCAACAATGTATTTTTTTTAATTCTATAAAAAAGCTAAAACCTCAATGTCTTACAAAACAAAACTTATGTGTATGCTTAGATATCTTTGGAATTAAGCTCAGATGCATCCAAGAAATCATGAAATGAAAAAAAAAAAACCCCAAAACTGCCAGCCTCACCAAATTTAAAATAAAAGGCCTGAGAAACAAGCAATTTATTTTGAATGGCCTTAAGACAGAATGATATGTTGACCTTAATGCATTAAGCACTGACATGTATCCAAAAATAATTTTGGAAACAAATTCAACAAGAACTGTCGCCGAATGGCAACCAGGTATACCCCCACTCATTGAACCCTGGTTTTCACTACATTTCATAACTAAAGTCCAGACTTTCCTTACAACTATCCATATAGAGGCTGCATACCAATTTTGAAATGAATCCCTCTTGTAAAAGCTGAGAAAAATGCGACAAAAAATTCATGTTTTCACTACATTTCGTGACTAAGTCCACATTTCCTGATTTCTTCAAACAGGAAGTGCACATCTGACAGGACTCAAAATAGGATGTTCCTTACAACTAACCATATAGAGGCTGCCTACCAATTTTGAAAAAATGCGACGAAAAATTAACGTTTTCCTTTTTTCGGACGACCGGTTTGAGGGACAGACGAACGGACGGACAAGGTGAATCCAGTATACCCCACACTCTATCGAGTGGGGGTATAATGAGTTAACAGAGTTGTCTCCCCTATTAAAGAAGAAGAGTGTTGGTTTTGTGGCCATTACAGGCCCTTAATCCAAGAATTACAACACATTATTGAATACCATAATTACAACACATTATTGAATACCATATAGCAGGTTATTTTCGTGGGTACAAAATAATTACTTTCAATTTCAGAAGAGCAAGCAGTTTCCAACAATATACAACATGTATGTCATCTTGACAAGAAAATGAATATGGCAAGAATAACTGAAGAAATCATACATCACAGTATATGATCAAAATGTAAACCAATACAGTGTGCTATTAACAATATCTACAGAAATATACAAAATTTACATTCGCACTGATTGCATTTTCTAATTGAAAAAAACAAAACCAAAACAAAATGACAATTCCTAATGTCAAAGTAAAGTAAAATGTACAATGAGAAAACTCTGACAACAATAAGAATTTTCCTTTCTACTGGCTTAGCTGCATATATATTCAATAATTTTTTTAATATAAAGGAGTATGTACAGTAAGGGGAATATTGGCCCCTAAAATTAAGAAACTTATGTTTAATAAAATCTTGTCTTAAATACAATTCAAAATCAATGTTATATAATGAACTTTGATAGGTTTTGCCCAAGTCTTTTTTTGTTTGTTGAATAAAATGAACTCTATATTTCAACAAATACATGTATAAGCATTTTCACAAAAATGAACCAAAATGACAAATATCCTTACATATTTCAGTCCAGGAAACATAGAGTGCATGCCTGTGCCAATGAGATTTTTGAATGAAGGGGTAGCAATTTTATATACTATCAACATATAAAAAAACACATTGTCACAAGTATGCATTCTGTGCTTCCTGAGGCAAAACATGACCAAAATTGACGAAAATTTGTCCATTTTTCGATAAATCTGGAAGAAGCATAATATTTGTGCCATCATAATCAGGTTTGATGATGTTACTGTACCAATTCAACTGTGATATACCAAGTAAAAGGAAAACTCTGTTTGAAAATATAGCTAGGTCTAGAGCCAAATATGCCTCTTATCGTACTTATATGTTTCATTTACCAAAATTATCTCTAGCATTTCAAATATCTAACATAGTCTTGCATTACCAAATTACTTTTCAATCTGTGGAAATATAAATATCTAAATGCACAACTATACTTTTACCAAAGGAATGTATTTCTATATCAATTTTACTTAAAATATAACAAATATTTTAAAGGATACATAAGGAATCAAAGCTTTCAAAAATTATGTTTATTTCATTTAATTATATTGTTATTTTGATGTTTTACAATATTTGCCAACTCTTCCATTCTACAGGAAGGATTTCCACTAAAAATTTTCAGAAGTGACATGATCTTATACAAAGTCTTATAATATTTTACAGTTTACTGAAAATTTTTTGATGAAATATAAAACTAGAGACTCCTTCTATAATCTATAGTGGATTTCTGTAAATATATCCAATTATATTAATAATTACAAAAAACATAACGTAATTTACAATTTCTATAGAAATTTGATATTATATTGGCAATATGGCCAATGATATGTACATGTGTATATATAGATCATTCTATCATGAGTGATATGTGTGACTTGTTTTTCTATACAAAAAAATCCATACTAAACAATAATTATCTAAAAAAAATAACAATATATTGTAATTCAAAAATAATTTCAAAATTGTGTAAAAATATTTTTAAACATTTAATGAATATTAAATTTAATTATCATTATTAATGTAAACAATTGCAATTATCACGGAATTTAATTACAACCTATGTTTGTGCCTATCATTAATGAAAATTTTAGGCAACAAATACAATATAATATATTTCTTACAGGATTTTGAAAATGAGGCTGAACTGATATGAATTAGCACTAACAAATATTGTTATTGAAAAAAACTTGAATAAAAAACAACATTTTTGATTACTTATCACCCATTAAAAGGTGAAAATTAAACTCCTTTATCAAGAGCTTAAATCTAAACTTAATTGATCACATTTAATAAATTATTTATCAATATGCATGTCCTATTTTTCATATTCATACATTTGGATTCCAAACTGAACGTGGAATATTAAAATATGATAACAATCTATTCCCTTAGAACCATCTAAATTTCTGTCTCAATTGAATGACTTTTGTTTTGGTTCTGAAGTTGGAGAACACCTCCACGAATATTTTCCTGACTTCCAGTATACCTTGCTGCACCTCTATCAAGATTCTCTCTACTTCCGTATCTTAAATTGTCTCTACTTCCTCTATAGTCTTGCAGATTCTCCTGACTTGCATGGTAACTTGGTGGTCCTTCATCTTCAGGATAATAGTTCAAATTCTCCCTACTACCATGATAACCACTGACATTTCCTCTACTTCCATACTGATCTGGAAGATTTTCTCTACTTCCATAAGGACCTGCAATATTCTCTCTACTCCTACTGCGATAGGAAGAAGCAGAAATATTTTCCCTGCTTCCACTGTAGGGATAACCTTGATCTGGAATATATTCTCTACTCCTGCTGAGATTTGTAGGGGTAGCAATATTTTCTCTACTCCTGGTGAGATTTGTAGGGGTAGCAATATTTTCTCCGCTATTACTGTAAGGGTAGCCATGACCAGCTATATTCTCCCTACTACCACCATATGGATATCTTGGTGATGATAAATTCTCCCTACTCCTACTATGAGGGCTGCTATAGTCTATGCTAGGATAACTGTCCTTCATGTAATCCATATTTTGAAATTCTGTAAGTTTGGTTGTACTTCCTTGTAACTGATTGGAGTAGTCACTAGCTAGGGATGGTGGATTAGAATTTGTCGGTTTTGAGAGATCATTCTGTGGAATTTGAATGTTTAGCTTCTTGTTGTATTGTTTTGTAAGGTCTTCATGACTACCAATATATCCCTGATTATTATGTCCAGACTCAAAGGACGAGTCATGAAAACTTTCATCATCACTGTCCTCACTTGCACTTGTCTCGCGTAATTTGTCAGCAAGCCAGTCTGGTTTCTTGTGAGCAAAATTCAAATTCTCACGACTCAAATGAAGGGGAGCAGATACTGGCTTGTTATCCTTCAATTTCTCCACATAATCTCCGACACTGCTTACATTGCTGTTTCTTGATGATCTTGGTTTGGGTACTGGCCTTGGTTTCTCTGGAGACAGATTTGGGGAAGATTTGAATGGTGACTCTTCAAATGGAGGTGGAGGTGTTGGTGGATTATGTTGAGGAGTAAGAGGTTGGAGAAAACTAGACAATGATTTTGACCTATTAACACTAGGTGTATCATCGTTTGCATATATATTGTCCATGGATGGTGGTTTTTGTAGGCAACTGATTTCATTGTTAATTTGAGAAAACTTGGTTGGATGAAATTTAACAGTGTCTGTGTCGCCATCTTGTTCGGACGTTATGTCATCAAATTCATTAGTTGAATACCCATCAAATGTGTCGTCTGTCATTGTGTCATGGTAGTCATCTCCTCTTTTAATCAACTTCCTGTCTAACGATGACCCAGGAGAATCTGTCGGTTTTTTGACATATTCATTCTGCCTGTTGGAAAGTTCTGTCAATCTTGGGTTTTGCATCTTATTTGGTGGCCTCCTATCAAGTCCTGTTCTGGTTGGACCTCCAATCCTTGGAGAGTGACTGAGACTATCTTTTGACCCATATCTATCATCCAAACGTTCTCTGGATCTTGATACATTGTTTGCCACATCCAATCTGTCCCGAGACCCTTTATATCCATTTCTCATTCTGTCCCTGGAGTCGATTACATCCTCCAAATATTCTCTAGATCTGTTAATATTTCTTTGCATATCCTTTCTTCTCTCATCGACACCAATTCCATTCAATGTTACGGAATCATCAGAATCGTATATCTTATGTTTAGACGTAGTAGATGTTGAGTATCTGTCCGATACAGACCTGTCATCATAACCTCTTCTCTTGCGAGGTGATCCATCAGTTAAAATACTGATTTGTGACCTCGTACCTATTGTCAGCCTACTTTGATGTAGCGACGATTTGCTGTATGATGATCGTATAGAAGCAGCTCTTTCGAACCTTTCCTCTTTCCTACGTTTGGATTTTACATACCACAGGATGACCAGGATGATGATAATAATCAAACCAGTACCAAACACACCAGCAGATATTCCTATTATCAATGCAATAATGTCTCTCTCTGGAGCAGTAATGTATGGATCTGAAAAAGAAAAAAAAACAAAACAATTTACCATTAGAAATATAGTTTAAACATATATACGAACTTAATTGTTTGTATCTTTAACCTTTCATTACAATTTATTTTTTTGGTATTGATTCCTGATAACTAGTGTAAATTCAATATTATGATGATCAGACATTATTAAAATGTGTATGTTGTATGAATGTGTCAGATAGTCACATCACTGTATATGCAATTTGGTTTTTAATGAAGATTGTGAATTTATAATTATTCAATGATAATATGATGAATTACTTAACATGCACAAAAATCCTACCATATCAATTTACTAAAACCATCATGTCTTAGGCATTTATTTCTCAATGCTTTAAAACCTTCTGGTTTTTTGGAGTGTTAGCACTGTAAGGCCTTGAAAAAATGTTTCAATTGGATTTTATCTGCCTTTACAAATGGGCAAGAAATTGATATATACTTTTTTTATTTGTTTTCATGTAGTCGGGAATTTACATATCCCTACATTAAACCATGAATGCTTTTTTGTTTTTGGTTTTGGTCTGTTTTTCGAAATCAGTGATGACAACCAAGTTTAGCAAAACATATTTCATTTTCACTTGTACAGATTTTTTGGGTCTGCAATGTCTTGTAAGTAGGTCCAAGAGACTGGAAGCAAATATTTTTTTTAAGGCCTTAGCACTTGATTTTTTGAGTAACTTGAGGTTACTATGAGAAATTTCTCATTGTTTCAGACCTTATGGTGACTTAAAGGTAAAAAAAAACAATAATCAAAAGTTTTGTTCCATCGCTTTATTAATCATACTTGGTTGTGTCTCATATACAGTTATTCTATAATCCTTAATTTAAGATGCATAACATTAACAAACATCAAAAACATCCTTTGCAAATTAACAAAATTGATGGGTGTTCCATGGAACGCTTGCGCCGCCTTCACTAAAGAAAAGCCATTTTTGGCCAAGTGTACCTCTAAAATCTGTAAAATCAAAATTGTAAGTATCAGGTGCACAATTAAATCAAGTAATCAACAAATTCTGAAAGGTTGGTTGGAATATGACTAATAGTTTTGAAAGAATACCAAATTAACAAACTAAATTAACAAATAGCTATTTTGGCTCAGTGAACCTCAAAAATCTTTTAAATCAAAGTATTACATATCAGATGCACAACAACATCAGATGAACAACATATCCTGCAAGTTTGGTTGGAATCTGACTTATAGCTATGATGGAGATGAGAATTAACTAACCAGAATAACAAATGAGCATCTTTGGCTACGTGAACCTCTTAAATATGTAAAATAAAAATTCTAAGTATCAGGTGCACATCTACACCAGGTGAAAAAATATCCTGAAAGTTTGGTTGGAATTGGACAAGCAGTTTTGGATTTAAAAACTGACAGACGATGCAGGACGACTATGAGGACGACGTAAGACGACGGATAGTAATCCCTATGTGTCAACTCTGCTTACAGCAGGAAACACAAAAAGGAGTTAGGATCATAATATTCAAAATTAAATTACCTCTCTCACATATAAATGGGAGGAGTTTCCTATGGCATTCTTGTTCAGCTATTATATAACTGTCCTGGAAAGCACTGCAGTATCCTTTAGCAACTTCAGCGTACACCCAGACTTTCAGGGTATCCTGATAAACGTTCTCAGTCAGACGAAGTATGTATTGTAAAAAGTATCTCTTGTCCTTGTAATCTGCCAAGTATCCACCAGACTCCTGGGAAAAAAAGAATTGCATAATCATTATTACCTTATAAAATAAATTCTGTCAGATTTTTTAAGTTTATACAAACAATTTTTCGTTTCATTAAGTATTCCAGACATGCCAACAAAGCTCATTGGCTAATGCTATTTAAATGAAGCAGGAAATTTATATCCATTCTAAACCACCTGGGATCACCTCTGTATTTGGTGGATCCAACCACACTGAAAATGCTGTCATTTTAGTGAAGGTTTAGTCAGTGCATTCTGAATGTCATTTTGCATCAGACCTAAACTTATGTCCAGTCACAGCTTACAAAGATCAAATGTGACTTAGAACCAAGTTGTGAATAACAGCATATAATAAAACAGTCTGAAGATCTTGATCTTGCTTACTGAACCGCATTCTACTCCACATGAATTTTAAGCACAACCAAGCAATTTCTTCTCAAGTTAAAAAATAAAGGGCAAATTTCACCCTTGTGATTATTTTCTTTCTTTCTTTCTTTCTTTCTAAAAGAACTGATCTTACTCAAGTCCTGATGTTTCAGAAAAGTAAATTCAGATGTAATTTTTGGGACATACCTTACAAAATGCAAGTGCATCATAATATGGTAAAGCTGCTCCCATGTATCTATAACATCTCTGGTCATTTAGTCTCCATCCTGGGGCACATTTACCTGCAAAATTAACAATGTAAATATGAATATTTTTTCCCCTTTTCACTGACTGGCATCAAATTTCCAGGTGTATAATAATTAACTTAAGCATCAACCTAAACATTTATATTTGCAGGAATGATAAAATTAATCTAAAATATTCTTTTGAACTATTGCATAAAAATAGGGATAATCATATTGTTTTTTTTCAGGATATGAAGAGATTAATCTGGTGTTTTATATTTGAAAATAATAATTTTCTTACTAAGAAACTATGTTGCATGAAAACTCAATTTGCTACACCAGTTCCCCCTTCAGATCCTAAAATCTCCACAAGTATTAGTGTGAGATAATCATGTCAGCTGCTACTTAAAATAGTGAAATTCTGCATGTTTTGAGGCTCATAATAATTAATTCTGAACTGAAACTTTAGTGATAGTGTTTTGAGTCCAACTTTTGACCTGATGTGTCTTAATAAGAACCATGCATCGAAAAACATGTTGCAATTCAAAAATTTACACAAAAATCAACCTTACCTACAATTTTTTCAAAAGTGAATCTTTTTTACTTTTTCTGGTCTACGTTTTTGCTGTCATCATAAACATTGTATCATTATTTGAATTTTAAAGTACATCTTTATACAGGTAGATTGAAAAAAATGTAAAGCATGGATTTTTTTAATGTACAGTAAAAATATTACATGTCATCTAAAATTCTTAAACAATACCCCCCCCCCNAAAAAAAAAAAAAAAAAGAAAGAAAAGAAAAAATGTAATACATGCAGAATAACATACCATCAATCAATGATGAATTGGTCACTTTAATTGGATTATAATTGATAGAATTCAATGACTGGTTATCTCTGTAGTCCCAGATTCTTCCCAGAACAAAATTAGGTCTCTCCGATCCCCACCAGTTCTCCTTGGCATTGATTGGTTCATTCTGGATTACCACACCATTTATAGTTCTAGAATAAGAAAAGGTACATTATAATTTTCCAGTGAAACCTGTTTCAGTATATGCAAATTAATAAACATGTATTGTTTTTTAATTTATTTTAAAACCATCTTTCCTCCAAAAATACAGACAATGTAAAATCCAACTTTAAAAGCCACAACCTTCTCTGAATAGTCAACTTATAGTTCTAATTCAATGGTAGCCTTCCTGTTTTAAGTGGGTGAACCTGGAATGCAAGATGACAAATTTATTTTAAAGTTTAATGAATCTTCCAGTAGGAATATTTGCAATAGATTACTGGAAAAAATAAAATGATAAAATACAAATTTAAAAAAAATAGATATTTTGTTCAGTGCATTGCTTATAAAAAACAAAAAACATTTGATAATTGGTAGAAAAAAAAAAAGACAAAAAAGACAAAACAGCAATATTTTCCAGCAGGAAATAGATCATTTTATCATGAAATCAACATATAAATGTGTACAAGAAGAGTATGTCAATAAAAAAATGTATAAGGCAGGGAAGATAATTAACCACTGGTGACAGATCGGACCTTGTAATATAGATGGCTTACCATAATACATATAGATTGCTTACCATAATACATATAGATGGCTTACCATAATACATATAGATGGCTTACCATAATACATATAGATGGCTTACCATAATACATATAGATGGCTTCCCATAATACATATAGATAGCTTCCAATAATACATATAGATAGCTTCCCATAATACATATAGATGGCTTCCCATAATACATATAGATAGCTTCCCATAATACATATAGATGGCTTCCCATAATACATATAGATGGCTTACCATAATACATATAGATAGCTTCCCATAATACATATAGATGGCTTACCATAATACATATAGATTGCTTACCATAATACATACTAAAGGACATAAAACTTACTCTGTTAAAGGATAAGCCTCTAACTCAAAGTCATTCTCTGGGTTGACAAGGAAATTTACATTGATATATGGATGTCCACTTCCTACTTTGATGGTGGATCTTTTTAGAGCTGTAACATTGTTGTTCCAGAATGCATTAGCCAGATATCTTTGTAAAGCATCAGTATCCTCCTTGTTGAAGATTCTAAGAACATAGTGTCCAACATTATTCTCAATTGTGTTGAATGTAAAGTTCGTTCCGACATTTTGCATATGAATTACATCTCTGTAATCTCCGGCACTGTAGTTGAAGATATGATTTTCATAGAAGAAGAACTGTTGGAAATGGTGTCCACTTATGTTGAGTGCTTCACCGTTCGTACCATACGCGAAAACATTGTTGGTAATGTTTGCTTCTAAATGAGTTGAAAAGCTCTTTGCGTTAGCATGAATGTACATCCCCCCTTTATTCTTACTAACTAAACTGTGCTGGAAATTCAGAAGAATTGTATTTTGAATGTTGAAGTCGATTATAGGAGGAGATGTCAGATTTAATATAGCCAGACCATTTCCTTCCATCCAACAGCGATCAAAATAAATGGATGGATTTATCTCTCCGATATTTTGGTAATATACAGCTCCATCTTCATTATTTCTCAACACAACATCTTCAAATCTATGAGCAGTGTTACTGTCTGGAAATACATATTAATAAATTAATATCAAATACATATCAAAGAATAGTTAGTGGATCACTTCAACCAGAGAAATAAATAACTAGATGTTGTCGGAAACGACAGCTATCCCCGCACTCCCTGTTTGACACAGAAAACAGTTGTTATACACCCTTGGCATAATTTTTTTCATTATCTTTGAAATCTACCTATTGATAGTCATTATTGTTACTAAAAGAATTCTAGGATATATAGCTGCTAAGTAGAAATTCAAAAAATAAGTGGTCTTTGAGACTTTCAGGAAATT
>MJUU01049737.1:34617-72865 GCA_002080025.1 Modiolus philippinarum
GGAGGAGTTTGTGTCACCTGCCACATGTGTAAAAATTGACATCATGGGGCCTCTTGTTTGCACCAAGACCAATATCAAAAATCCGAAAGCTTATTGCGCATCTACAGACTATATGCAACAATTCTATAACAAAATTAAATCCCTAAATCCATAAATGTAGGAGGAGTTTGTGTCACATGCCACATGTGTAAAAATTGACATCATGGGGCCTCTTGTTTGCACCAAGACCAATATCGAAAATCCGAAAGCTTATTGCACATTTGCACACTATATGCAACAATTCTACAACAAAATTAAATCCCTAAATCCAAAAATGTAGAAGGAGTTTGAGTCACAAGAAAAGTGTGACGGACGGACGGACGGATGGACGGACGGACGGACGGACAGACGGAGGGTATAACATTATCCCCGAACTTTCTTCGAAAGTGCGGGGATAAAAAGTATTGCTGCCATCAATAAAACCAGAGACATTTAAATACAGAGATATAGTATCTATCCTTTCAAGTCGTTGTTTATCATAGTTCTACTGTCGAAAGGGTTAAACTCTGCAGTTTGAGCTTTAGCACAATAGATTTTATATCTCTAATCTGAAACTAATGGCATTTTCATGATTTTTAGTTTGTATCCCATCATGGGCCTCTACAATCAATACTGTGACATCACCAGAAATGAAATTTAAATTGTATGGAAATCAACAAAAATAAAGCTTACATATGTGTTTCAAGACCAATAAACAGCGTATGCTTCGAGAAAATACTTGTTACATTGATGAAGACTCAAAATAAGTGATTCTAAGGTATATTTTGCTATTTGAAGATAAGTTCCTGACCTTTTCAATATCCTATGAAATCGCGAGATCAATTTTTGCACAAGTTCGAGAACACTTTGATCTCCTACGGAATGAAATCGACCAGAACAGCATAAGAATTAGAGAAAAAGTAATTTCTTAATTAATCGTTTATGACATAGAGAAGAAAAGCCACAGGAGCAGCTACAAAAGGGTACTCTCATTGTAGAATGCACTCCTTAAATTTCTATTTGCAGAAATTTAAAAAATCATTATTAAGATTCCAAAATAATCCACATATTGCTCATCAGAAATTTTTTTTTGATGACAAGTTTTAGTCTAAATATTGCATTTAAATTTGAGAAATTACTTAATTTTGGTTTTATACGTAAAATTTTGAAAAATAGCTCTTGTAAAAGATGCATATGAAATCTTGAAATTTTGCTCATTTAAATACTTAAATATTTTTATTCACTTTTGAGTCATTTTTTAAAACTGAGTGTTTTTCTGTAGTAGACGTCAGAAATCGTGTAACTGAATGAATGTTTCAAGATAAACTGAATCAAAATCCAGTCAATTATTTCTCAGCATAATTTCAATCATGTTGGCAAAATATACATAGAAAAAAAATAGCAAATACATCATAATTTTTTTTCCAAGACTACAAAAATGGGTATTAAAAAGAGGTGGGTATTTTTTTTTTTATTGTAGTCATATTTAAATATGAAGTTGAAATGCAAATCAAATTATTAAAATTATACAAAAGGCATTCCACACTCTTAAAATTTACCTCTACTACATGTATAAAATTACCTGGATAATTGGAAAACGACAATGGGGAGGTCACAATTTCAGCAATAAATCCATAATGTTCATGAGCTGATGAGGCATGGATATGAACAGAGATTGTGTCACCAGTTGCCATATATCGTCTGCTTAATTCTTCCTCAGTACTGTTTGAAGTCAGTTTAGTTATCAAAGAACTGGTTGAAACTTCTTTCCCATTGTAAATCTCTATTAAATTTCGGTAAAAATCATCCTGGTATAAATTAAACTGCAGAAGTCGGAATGATACCTTTCGTAACTTGTTATTGCCCTCAATGACTTTGACGCAGCTACGCTCATACTGTGAGTACTTGTAATACACAACTACTCTGTTTTCCAGAAATATTTCTTTTTCCATTCGACAGATGTCTACGAGTCCCATCATGAAGTATGGTACAGTATTTGTAATTAATGGTATAAACGAAGACTTCTCATCATCGCTAGATTCTCCATTCAACATCAAAACATTGATACCGTAACCAAGGTTACGGGAGGCATTTATGCTTTGAACTTCTAATTCGTATCGTGGAGAAACAATGTCAAAACCATTTCCAAGACATCTAGTTATATTTATATTCTTTAATATCGGTGTAATGTAAGTACTCTGAACTGCTCCGACTTTTTCTCCATGAAGCATGCCAGCACCATCAATATCAACATACTCTAATCTCGATCTAAATCTTTCGTCAACCACTTTAAATTCTGTCTCTTCATATGTTTTTGATGCAAATCTTATATTACCCCAATAATTCATAGTCCTGTCTAGAGTTCTTGCACCACATCTGATAAATGTATAATTTGAAGCTTGTATACATTTTTGGATATCGTAATTGATTCGTTTCATGCATTTGTCTATCGATGGCTCATCCCCGGCACAGTAATAGGAATATGTCCAAAACTCTTTCAAGAAATACATCGGTTTTCCATATAGGTAGAAATCGTAGAGATGTGTGAATCTCACATCAACGTTAACTGTCTCTAGGCCTAATTCTCTACAAATTACTTCAGCTGTTTTCTTGTTGAATTTATTGTCACACATTAGTGTCCATGAATCAGTTGTGGAGTTATATAGTTCTAAAAATCCCTGGTCCATGGGTATAGTTCCATTTGCATCTCTTCGCAATCTCACTTGTCCACTTGAGGTAGCATGAACTTCATTTGACCTTTTCTTTCTCTTCGAACAACTATTTCCCAATATAGATTGAGTAACAGGTTCAAATCTTATCCTTGAATAAACAGAGCCTCTAGCAAGTAGTTGTCCAAGGGCTAGTATTCCAACATTTGGATAAAACTGCAACACAGTGCCAGGAGGAATAACCAACTTTGCATTTGGCATGATGGTCCAGTCTGAAACAACTTTATATGGAGTTGTTGAATATGGTAAGTTGAATTCTGTGTGTAAACGACCACCCAGATTTTGTAAATCCACATCAAGTTCATCCTGAACACCGGTAGCAACTGCACCGTCATCTATTATATTTGCGACAGTCAAATGGGGGAAATAGTCAGCAATGATGTAATTATTCCAGTCATCGAAATCAAATATTTTTCTCCTGATTGAGTATTGGACAGGGGTTCCCCACCAATTTTCTTTCACATTTAGTGTATTGGTAACCAAAAGGGAATAAGTTCCTGCAATAAATTCAAACTGCAGCAAAGGATTCTGGAATATGTTTCTATTGAATGTAATGTTAAGGACTCCACGAATTGCTACTGCATATGTAGTTGGAGTACTTGATGATCTACAAGAGTACTGTGGGCTGGGCCGATTGTCAGATATGCTATTTACATAAAACTTTCCCACACCCAATTCAGAGTACTGGGCATGACTGGTCATATCCAATTCTACTACATACTTGCCGGTATTTCTTTGAAATATATTATTGTGAATTGTGAGATCTTTTTCCATGCCTCCTATATAAACTAAACCTTTAATGCAAGTATTATCAACAAACTGTGAGTTCATGATTGTTACATTAGCATAGTAACCATTTATATTGAAAACAGATTGCATGTTGCCTTGAATCAAACAATCTTTAACTAATACAGAGTGATATTTTCTTTCGACAATATCATTCACTCTTGGAAGTTCAATATCAAAACCACCGTATTTGTTGGATTTAATTTCCGAGTCATTAAACGTCCACTGCCAAACATTATTAGCGAAATCCACATGATTGTGGTCTGCGACTATTCCTTTTCCATTTTTGAGGAATGTACATCTTTCCATAGTGTATCTTATAGTTCCTAGTCTTTCTGGGCGAGTCATTTCTTCTGGCGTGGGAATCAACTGGTCATGATACTTTGTCAAACTTGGTATGTACATGGCTTCTTCTGTATTGTTAATAACATCAACATTTACAAATTTAATTTCTTCTTCTTTGATACGGTGAAAAATTTCTAATTTCTCGTTTGAAGGATTGTTGTAATGTTTTGTCAAAACTCCTTGATTGTTTTCCTGAATTGTGCAGTTACGCATATGAATAATGGAGTAAGGTGGCTCGAAAGGAAAAGTCTCTGAAAAATAAGATAAATCAGTACATTATAAATATGAAATAACTGACATTACATACAAATGTAGATAGAGCTTTGGACAAGATTCAGCCTTTCTCCTTAATTTTTGGATTTTCCACCATTTTACATCAATTTATTATAAGTGCATGAAATGACTTAGACGAAACCTCCCTCTATATCTTACTCAAATTCAAAACTTATGTAACAGACAATTTGATTGCTTTGACCTGACTGCCAGATACTCTATGTATATGTCTTGAAGACAATAGCTTCCTATCCTCTTAAAATTAGACAATCGAGACTTTTACCCCCGTTATCCCTTAAAAGCTTGGAAATAGCAAAGCTTATAATAAGATACCGGTAAGTTGATATTACAGTCAACTCCATTTAATTGCATACCTCTTAATAGCATATTTCTCTTAATTGCATACAATTCTGCTGCACAAAGCCATTTACTATATGCTTCTATATTATTTATTCCTTTTAATTGCATATTTAATAGTTAAAAAATCCTGTTAATTGAATAGTTTCATTTTCAAATCAAGACATGTTTTGTGAAATTTAACATTAAAAGTATATATTTTTTAGCAAATTATTCTGAAAAAAACTAATTAAAATGAGAAATCTAATTATGAAATGTCAAATCAATTAATAACAGACTGTTGGTGCATTGCATTTGCGCCAATTAATATTTCATTTGCGCCAAAACAATATTTCATTTGCACCACAAACTCTACTTCATTTGCGCCAAAATAAAACTTTGCATTTGTGCCAAATACAGGTAAATAGTATAGATAAACATTTATACTTTTTACTTCTATTTACCCCTTCAGTCGCCAGCATTACATGTTTTCCTTCCTCACCACTGAGAGGTGGAAGTAGGATTTTGAGGAAGATATTTTACTAAACGCGAAAACTATATACACCATAAGAGCACTATTATAAATTCGTTACATTGTATAATCGAAAATGTTGAAAGCTTAAGCAGTACCAAAAACATATAGTCAATCTTTTGAAATTATTGATTTCCTATGTTTGGGTTCTAGTGCTGCTGATGAGGAATAAATTTCCGAAATGGCCATACAGCTCGTTGAATTATTGCAGTTGGAGTCAACATATGTGTTATGGTCTCATGTTCATTTACTCCATATCCTTTCGTAAAATATAAGAAAAGAAAAAAATACACAACAGATGACAAATATCACTGAGTAGAATTTGATAAAAACAGCCCTTCCACCTTAGCATGTTTGATGTGGATACAAGTAATATGATCTAAGCAAACCATATAAATGAAAATTTTACATATCTTAGAAATATTATATATTTAATTTTAAATGACAAATTATTAGAAAGAAGAAGGGAAACGGGGAATGTGTCAAAGAGACAACGATCCAAAGGGAACTTACAACAACTCAAAGCCACCATAAGATCTTCAATGAACGGTGAGAAAACCCCACACCCAACGGCAGGTCGGAGTCGGCCCCCTAAATAAAGAGTAATCAAGTTCAGCGAAATTAACATCATCCTAGACTCCTATAGTCATAAAGTAAACTAACTAGAAAACAGACAAGACACACAAAGGCTTTATAAATTAACTGACTTAGGACAGGCGCAAACCTGCTGCGGCGGGGTTAAACTAGTTTTATTGGGCCCAAACCTTCCCCCTACAGCCAATGTGACTGTGTAACTATTTTTCAACTGAAAGATGAAATATTAAAATATTGAATAGTATATCAAGTATTATTTCCAATTCCTTTCGTCTGGAAATTTACCTGTAAAATGTTTACATGAGAAATGGTGCAAATGAAATACAAACTCGTGGCTCAAATGAAATACCCCACTTTTCAAAAATTGGCGCAAAAGCAATGCGCCCCAGACTGTAATCTCTGTGTTTGTTTAATCATTAACTCAAAATTTGGCACTTTTCAAGTTAATTATTAATTGACATGTTTTTACAGCAAGATTGAAAACTCCTCTTAATAGTATATTCCTGTTCCTCTTAATAGTATATTCCTGTTAATTGCATATTTTTAACTGACAAATAAGATATGCAATTAACAGGAATCCACTGTATAAGGAGGTTTTACTGTATTTTTTAGGAATGTTTGTGTGTTTGTCCTTATGTAAAACTTTAATTTTTTTTTTTCAAAACCACTTTTCAGCAACGTTTTTTCTGGCTAATAGAGCATTTACTAGCTTAATAGGGTCTGTAAGTCTCGTCATGTGACTCAAGAGAATCAATGATAAACAGCAAATTCGAAAACGTTTCCCGCCAAAAAATGACATTTGAGGATTATGACATTCAAATTTTTATTTGAAACATCATATATCTTTGTTTAAGGTGAGAGGTACATAAATCAGCACCCCTAGCGATGTACTGTACAGCTCACACAGATGAACTCAAAGTCCATGTTTTTGGGTGGATTTTCGCGACGTGGACTGATTAGCTGATTCCGTGTAGCAGGGTGGATGATAGCGGATGTCCACCTTAAATTACGTGAACCAACGTGGACAAATTTTTGAAAACGGAATCCTCGTGGAACCATCGCGGCCACACAGAGAAATTAATTTTTACTGTACATATGTTTGATTTTGTCGCAAACATGCAAAGCGAGGAATATTTACATCTTTCTACAATCGTATCCTGGGACTATAATTATTTCATTATTTGTCCCAATCGTATAGTTCATGAACGTAATCCAAATGCATGTAAATAGATAAATAAAACAATCAACATTTCTAGACGAGTTCTTGTTATTAAAAACATGCTTCAATTGTTGATTGAGCGTCTCTACCTAATGTGTATTCATATCACCTGAGATATTGATTTTTTTCATTGGTCTGTTTTTAGTTCTATTTTTAGAAAATTACCTATGCGTATCTATTATGTATATAATCTAATGGCTTCCGAAAGCACTCCTGCTTTATGTGCTATTTCCAGGCTTTATTTCAAATTTTAAGCTATTTATGATCAAGATTTGATAGAAAACGATTTTTTGACATAATATTTTGCAAAAAGTTATAAGGATAATAAAGCCGAGACCTGACAAGTGACAATTACGCAACTATAAGACGCCGAGGGATTCTTGCTGTTGACATTGAACATTTTATTTTATTTTCCATCCGTGCTCATTTCGGCTTGAACATATTTGAAAGAACATTAATTTGACAGAAAATACATGGAATTTTTCACGGCAATGAAACAACCAAAGTATTTGAGGCTTGCAATTATCGTAATTCAAAAATAACTATGACGATCCCATGGGAAAACTTGTTGCAAAGAAAATTCTATTTTAACTTCAACTTGCCAAACTTTCTGATTATAATAATTTGGGGAAAAATGATCATTTGTTGACATTAAGCTCATTCCTTTCTAGTTACTAGTATATTTTCAATGATTTCTCANGTTCAACACGATGTCACGAGGGGACCACACAGGTAAATATTTTGTCCACGTTCTCAATTCAGTTGTCCACGTTCAAGATCGCGGTGGAATTCCACGTTTGGCAAAATTTGTCCATGATGACAACAAGGATTTTGCGTTTTCCATGTGAGCTGTACAGTACATTATAAATTTGCTTTAAGATGAACATAAAATAATTTTAAAATTCACTTTAAATTTTCGTTATTTCAAACTGTATCCTACAATTTTTCTGAAAAACTGATATGATGTTGCCAAAGAGATTTCCGATTGATAGATATAATTTTTTCATATGGTAACCGAGTTGGTTTTCGTGGTATATACTACTAAACAGGGGATCATCATTCTAATCACACCTAAAATCGTAACTTTTATCGACGAAGTTGTTATTTTGAAGGCACGTTTTATCGAAAGAAATCCATTTTTGATGAGCCTAGCCTATATTCAACTTTTTATAAAGGTGAAACGAATTCGTTGACCCTATTTAAAATTTACATCATTAAGACGGAAATTTCATCGTTTTAACCATTTCTCAGGGATGGCTCTGGCTTCTGAATATCTGTCGCCAGAAAAATCGCCAACTTGTATTTTTTGTCGCCAATTACAAAAATTTGTCGCCAATTAGGAAGCATCCAAATGGTTTTCTAGTTTGGACGATAGACTTGTGTTCTTTCTTCCACACTAAAAGAATAGTTCTATTTTGGTATTCTTTTGTTTTGATTGCACTTATTCTTTTATCATTTACTAGTACATGTTTTGCTGTTTCGATTTGAATCGTATGCTTAACATTACTTGTTTGCTGCTTTTTGCGGGTACTATTTTCAAACATTTCAGTTATGTCCTTCAAAGTTGTTAATGTTTCATCTGCAGACAGATGTTTTTATTCCCCTTACAATGAGGAATTTTTTTAAATCTTTTTCTTCTTCATTTACAGGCTTGGTTGATTTGGTTTGAGATACTTGCTTCATATTCATTGATTACTAAAATTAGCAAGAAATGTTTATTCTACTGCCATGTCATAATGGACTTTTCATAGAATTGAATGACACTGGCATATCCCCCAAATGAGAGAGATGCTTGTCAAGTTACAAATAAATAGTTTATCTTTCAATAGGTCAACTAGAAGTGGGAGCAGTCGCAAACGACAGCTAATCCCCTCGCCCGCTGTTAAGAAATAATAACCCTTATATAATCTAAAGATGTAAAGATGAATGTAGAAGGTACATCCATTTAACAGTAAGATCATTGTGTATAACGTGTAGTATCTCAGATATAAACATTAATAGAAACTTTAACCAAAGTCAGTCAAGTGTAAAATGTAGGTCAAAGTGACCCAATTATCATCTGAAGCTGCAAGACTTGACTCTCAAGACGCATCCACTGACCACAGATGATTGATGTAACACATAGGGTATCTCATATATGAACATTAATGCAAACTTTAACCGGAGTCATTGAAGCATGAAATGTAGGTCAGAGTGACCAAATCAGCATCCGAAGCAGCATCCCTCTCCAAGATGCATCTACTGACCAAAGATGATTGATATGCCACATGTAGTTTCTCAGATATGAACCTTAACACAGACTTTAACCAGAGTCACTGAAGCATGAAATGTAGGTCAGAGTGACCCAATTATCATCCGAAGCAGCATCACTCTCCAAGGCGCATCTACTGACCAAAGATGATTGATGTGTCACATGTAGTTCCTCAGATATGAACCTTAACGCAAACTTTAACCTAAGGTGGGACGAACGGACGGACGGACGGGCGAGATGCTATATCCCCTCCCCAACTTCGTTGGGCGAGGGGATAATAAAAGTATTAAACAAAAATTGAATTTGCAATTATTTGGATAAAGTTTGTTAAACTTCAATATTATCCCTTAAAATTAGTTCAATTTTTCATTTCATAAGACTTGATATACAATTTTTAGTAAAAAGTAACACTCAAAGCCGCTTTAATTTCGTTTTCACAACATAGAAAAGGGGAAGTAACTCAACTTCATAATTGCATAATCTAAAGCGTTTGTTTTCGTGAACATTTATGAAAAAAAGAAGTGATATTAAACGAAAAAAAATGAAAAGTATAAAATTTTAGTGTATAATAATACTCTTTCAATTCCTTTGATTCCTTTGATTGGGCTTGTATCTGTCACAAGTCATTTTGGCACGTGCACAGGTAAATAAACAGGAAATGCAATCAACATATGACCTTTATGTAACAGGAGGGTCGGGTGTCCGCTGTGTCACCGTCCCCTCGTGTGTACTGACATGTCTTGATACCAGGCGACGACAGACAGACAGACGCCAAATGACGATATCAAGACGGTTCGTTCCTCTGGGATCTGAGTTATGGTAGAAAACAATACTAAAAGTTTGCATGTTTTAATAAAGAGAAAAATGTACTAGTACAACAACAAAATGATCAAAATTACATTTACTGATCCAAAGAAAGTATTCTAAATTTCCAAAATATAATTTTAAGTAGCAAACTGCAGTCGCTAAGCCAAAGAGCGAGGTTCTCATTCAGATCCTCTGGTCAATTCCAACAAAGAACATTTGTCACTAATAGAACATATAGTATAATTTTATTTTCCTGAAATAAATATGATTGTTTTCAAATATTTTGCAATAAAAGTCACAAACTCTAAAGTTCTGTATTTAAACACGGACTGTTCGATTTCTGCATTAAATTTATTGTTCTTCACATTACAAATTAAAGTTATTTCCTCCGCAACATAACATATTCAGGATTTCTACGAGTCCTAAAATTCAGGGTAGATAATTAGATCATCTTCTATAACTGTTTCACAGCACAACTGTTACACTCCTCCCTCCTTAAAGGCAAATTTTAATTGAACGTTGATACAAATTTCAGTGGACTGCAATATTGCAATATTGTTGCCAGAGGCTATGAATTGACATTTAATTATTACCTTTGATTATCTTAACAACAAAAATCATGAAAGGTTTCAACTAAGAAGGGTAAAAATTGGATAATACCGGCAAATTGATTTGAAAAACGTTGTCGCCAAAAAAATCACTAGGAACGATTTTTTGTCGCCAGAATGAAAATAAAATCGCAAATTGCAACATTGGCGAAGCCCAGCGCGAACCCTGTTTCATTTTTGTAAGAAAATTGTAGGATAAGTTTTGAAAATATCACAATTTAAAGAAGATGTTCTATTTTTCTGTTCGTTTTACATAAATTCTATTTGAATTCAACAAAGCTTGTTGATTTTTAAATCAGTCATATTTCAGGCATTAAAATAGCTAAAACCGATTTTATCTCACTTTAATATTCAGCTCTATTTCATGAACTTGCATGCAGTATTTGATCAAAATGCGGAAACATTGCTATTCACCTACCTATTACCTTAAAATGTAACTTCCGGGTACAATTTTTGATCATGGAAGTCCAAAAATTGAATGAGACTTACGGACCCTATACTAAAATATGTAAAAGGTAACATTTAAAGGTGTTCAGGTAACAAAGAAAATCATATCAAATATGACCTAAAGTTGACATACAATGTACATTAAGCCCTCAACTTATGTTGTTTGATATGTGTGGTTTATTAATACTCACTTGAAATTGCAGCAAAGGCCAGTCTACCAGACAGAACTCCTCTAACTAAGACTGCTATAGTCAAGTAATTTGATGTAGAAACCAATGGGAAATCAACCATATCCTTTTCAATCTCCCATCTTTTCGTACTTGTTGATATTCCAGCTTTACTGGAATCGTAAATCGTCACCTGTTCTACATCTGTTAACGGGTTGTAGTCTAATAACTGGAGAGTAATTCTGTCATACAAGCTTACTTGTATCTCCATTATATATGTAAAATCAACAGTCCTGTCTCCTGGCTTGGAGACTATAAATATCATGGCTTCTTTGCCCAGGTTATAGTTTGGGGTGAGAGTTAATTCAACAGTTAGACTTGGCTCAATGAAGTTTCTGACGCTGAGAGCTTCGTATTCTGTGAAATATGGATCATAAACAAAACCACTTTTCTCATTTTTATTCATTGTGGCATAGTTAATTCGTAGAAATGGAGATCTGGTTAAAAATCCATGACCAAGGTTGTTATCGAACATACAATGTTCAAATAAGTTTTCTGTGTGAGGATGACTGTATTTGACATTCACTCCATCAGACACAGAATTCCTGACAATTAGACCTGTGATTTTTAAGTAATTATAATCTATCGTTAAGCCAGGTGTATATTTCATCTCATCAGCATCAAGTAAGCCAGCATTTTCAATAACCACATGACGTATTTGTGTTGTTTCAGGCATGCTTCCTTTCGGCACAGCTGGCAATGTCACACCTGAATAAATAGAAGAAAAAATGTTCTAACATTTGAGTGTACTGTTTATAGTGAGGTAAGGTATTTTGTGATGTTTTGTCATAGTAACAATTGTTGTATCACAAAAATTGAAACTTCTGGTTGGTCATGAAATTTACCCATGAAGATGAGGTCGGATGCATCCATTTTCCGTGGGGAATCTTCCACTGTAAACCACTATTTACAGAAGAAAACATGTTCTTCCATCAATGGTGGTTTACATTGTGAGATGATACATGGCAGATCAATTCATACAACCTCATCTCTCAAAAGTTAAGGAAGAACTAAAGTTCTGATTTTATGATACAACACAAAGTGTGGGAATTCTGCTCACACAATATACGCTTCATGATGTTTGTATTCATATTTTACGGTAGAAATAGGTACTTAAATTTGTGCTTAACATGCTCAACTCTAGAATAGATCAAATTTCTTACACTAGTGAGCAATATCTAATCTTCAATTATCCTTTGAAATAAAATACAATAAACATGAGAAAAATATAAGTTATCACCTTTTTTTTTCTTCAAAAGCATGTCACGATATACATACATGCAAAAGATTTTATTACCCAGGTAGGGATTTTCATAAGTGGATTTTTTTCAATCATTATTTCACGTGTGCCTAAACCTTTATGTTACAGTCATTAAGAGACCATAAATATCAAATGACTAAATAATTGAAAGAATTCATCTTTTGTAGTATTTGATGATCATGTATCAAGTATCATAATATTTTAAACTCACTGAATAACATACATGTATATATCAAAACTTACAATTTGCAAGAAATTTTCATCAATCAGTTTCTATATATTAAACTGTAAAACTTCTGAATACAAACACTTTCTTATTCAACTGCATTTAAGGTAGATGGGTACTCCAAATTTTTTCCATGGATTTTTTAAAAAATTTTTACAGGAAAGTTTCCATATTATATAAGCATTGGAATAAAAAAATAAAAAAGGGGGGTCAACGTGCATGTTTTTAAAATAACTGATATCAAAATAATCAAATATTTGTAATGAATATATAGGAAAAACAGGTATATTGTTAATTTCTTTAAAATTTTTCCATAGATTTCTTTTTACTTTACTCATGTGTTAGCCCTTTGAACATTCTTTCAAAAAATATAAAGAAAAATGGGGGTCATTATGTTTTCAATATAATGTGTAAAATGTGAATTTTTCATAGTGATATCTTTTATCAAATTATCTCCCTTTTTAAAAAATCCTCTTCCTTTTTATTTAATTATCAAGTTACCATACCTTGTCTAATTAGATAAAGACATGTGAAATCAAGTTGATGAGGGTTCTTTGCATTTTATATTATGGATATAATATTGATTGATTCATTACAAATAAAAATATTTGCATATTTAAAAAGCAGATAATACCATAACAGCATAAATAACAAATTCAAAATGGCGGAAGACTACCTATCTACCTTAACTATACAATTATTGAAAATTACAGAAATAACTTACCTGCCCAAGTTGGTTTCTGACACTTAAGGTAGACAACATCAGTGTAATCACAGCTAAATTCTCCATACTTTTCTGATTCACACTCTGTCAAGTCAGTGTCAAGGTGATTACATCTAACTCTGCTAAGTAATATTGTACTGCTAGAACGAACTTTGATTTTTGCTTCACCGTGTGCTGGATCGTAAGTTAGTCCAAGCTGTAAACACACTACTGCTGAATTCTCCTTTATCCAACCCTGTTGTTTATATTAATAAATGCCACATTATTTTCAAATTATAAATCAACATATTTTTTTCAATCAAGTAATTTAAAAAATATGAGTACCAGTATGATTAATAAACCTCAAGCATCAAACATGTAAAAGACCTGCTATAATGTGTCCTTTTTCTATCTTTCACCCATTATCTGTTGAATAAGGTTACTGGGTATGTCATTTCTGTTGGATTTTGTGATTTTATTTTACATTAAATGATTCAGTATGTACCTCTCATAAAATTTGGGTAAACATAATATCATTGTGTTTTAGAGATTCATACTGTATGAAAGTAAACCAAAATGATTATCAACTTGTTTGTTTTGGGGGTTTTCTCCAACACTGACCTTTGACCTGACCTTATTTTTTAGGATATTTATGTTCCTCTGGACTACAACTATAAACTTGCAAAGTCTTAAAAGTCAATCTTACATGGTTCAAAATTTAAAGTAAAGGTTACATTTCAGATGAACACACAGACAGACACACTGACAGGACAAAAACAATATGTCCTTGATCCTTGATGTAACATAACAATATTACTGTAGGCTGGGTGAAAATTTATTACACTTAAACATGATCTTATTCTATTTAGTTACAGCAAATTTATGCTTATGCTTACATACAAAATAATATATATACATGTAAATACTTTTTACCATGCTATCTAGGTAGACATTCATAATAATTTACTGAACACCAACTGGTGAGTTTACCCCAGCTTGTCTTACAGATTTTTATAAATAACCGATAATGTCATACCTTATTGCAAACAGCACCCCAAGTGTTGAACATTTCAACTTCCAATCTACCCTCATAATCATTTTCTCCATCGACCAATCTAACTGATGCTGTTCTGTTTTCTATAGCAACTTCATCTGGGTCTACTTTTAGAGTAAATTTGACAGGTGAACTAGGGGCATATCCGTCTGCTTTGAGTCGTCCGTGTACAACCATGCCAATGGAATTCTCAAATTCAAGAACAGTATTAGGCCTCAGTTCTAGAGTAGCTCCAGGAATTATGAATATATCTTTGTCGACAGTATAGCGCATACCTGGTTGTGCAGTAAACCCTGGCGTATCCAAAACTCCACCAATTTTGCTCCCACGGTTGAAAACCCAACGATATTTTGGTATATCACTAGTGGTTTGCAAAGTATATAGCCATGACTCTCGTAAGACAGGAAAATACTCAATGTTGGCTAGATTGAATCTATCATCTTTGTCAAAAAGTCTAGAGTGTACAAACTCATGAATTTTATCATCAGTGAAAGGTCCCCACCAATTATAACTGCCTTCTATTGTGACAGATGGATCAACCAGATGAGTAGCTATGTCTCTGATAGAATCTGGGTTATAAATATAATTTCTTTGTACAACAACATTGCCAGATGACACTATAATTGGTGCATTTGCTCGATTTCTTGGATTCAAATATGGTGATACATTAGTTATATTATTATTAATCACTCTATTGAATTTGAATTCCATCTTTTGATTGGGACTGTTTTGAGTTAACCGCATGTCAATAGCATATCTGCCATCATTTTCCGTAAATGTATTTTCATAAATTTTGTAATCTACTTTAAATTTTGAATACCACTTACTTACTAACAAGTCATATGTATTATCGATTCGAACAGCCCCTAAGTTATGTTTAGCAAATGTATTATTTGTGATCAATCCAACTGTGTTTACGAGTGGTGACATAAAAATTCCATGACGTTTATTTCCTCGGAAAGTGTTGAAAGCAAAGGTTATGTTTGTCGGAGGTTTGTTATCCTCAATCGTCACATTACAAGACAAGTATTCAATGGCTTCATCCTTGTTAAAAAAGAAATCGGTAGTGTTAATAAGAATTTCACCACCCCTACAATAGTTTCCGACTCTTACAGCAATCCATTCATTAAATGAAAATACCGACCGTGCTATCTCCATTTTTTGAAATAGTTCAAAACGTGAATTGTTCAGTCTCATATACTCGGTTATCAATCCATACCCTTCAGTATTGATTATTCTGGAATTATTCACCAACTGGAAACCGCCTGCATAGGAAATATTAATACCACTTCTAGCGTTGTTTTCCAACAATGTATTGTTAATTGCTACTTCTCCAGCTCCTTGATAAATACGAATACCAGCACCATACTTATTGTCTGAGACAACTGAGGAATTAACGGCCACTTTACAACGCATGTCTTGTATATTCAAACCATACCCAGTATTATTACTTGCACTTGAATTTATAAATCGTAATTCTTCATCAAGTCCTGTAATGTAAAGGCACATAAAATTTTAGAAAATAAAAATAAAATTAATGAACATGTAAGTTATCCCTAGCAGTGATTTTTCTAGCGCTCGTCACTTTCGTATTTTACGAAACAGTTTTCAAAAAGACGAAAGTTTTCTGAACCACTTTCGTCACTTAAAATGTGTCATTGTAAACTTTTTCTCCTTAAAATATTAAGATATTATATTCAGTGTCATATTTTTGACAAGTTTACAACCCCAAGCCAATTAATTAATTACAAAGGTGATGTTGTTACAGGTAAATTGCTAATCCGATAATTATACAGGTAATTAACCATACAGTACATGTAGTTGTCAAATCACCAATCAGGTACAATCATTAAATATAATTTAATTATCAGGAAGCCATGAAATGATAATATTTCAAGTTATCATTTAAAGTTAAAGTTTTAATTTCAACAGAATAGGTATTTTGCCGGTCCTACTTTCGTTTCTATCCACAACATTCCGATTGCGCATGTGTACAAGATACAAATAAATTACTCCAAATATATATAAGACCAATGTTTTTTAAGTTTGTCTCAGTCCCAATTTGAATTAAATTAATTTCCAGCAAAATCTGTTGCTTTATGCAGCCTTTCCAATTTTATTTTGATTGAAATACCAGTACATAGTCGTTTCCAACTTTGTTCAAAATTACAACTTCTTTGTGATTTCCTCTCAACTTGCTTTTTGCCACTGAAGAGAATTCAAACTAAATTTTGACGTAAAATATAACCTCTGATGATAAACATAAAATTTTATTCCAAAGAATTGCTTGCATAAGCTCAACACCAAAGCAGAAGACTTTAAATCATACGTTGCTATGATACACAGCATACAACAAGAGCATCAAGGAAAAGGGGGAGGGGATACTTGTACTTGTTTTCACCTGTAAAAAAATTACAATAATTGGATTTATTTTCCCAATTAATTTCATTATCAAAAGTTCATGTTCAAATAAAAACTAATTATTAGAAGGAGCTCAAAGATCTCAAAAGTTACATGATCTGAAATGTTCCTATGATATACATATATATCTTTTGTACTATAAAAGTCTTTATCTTTAAAACATAGAGCTTTGAAGAATGACTGTCGCGCTCCGCAAAAGTGACTAAAGCTTTCAAAATCCTAGAATAAACCCTGTCCCTAGAAAAACATATTTTGAAATACATATATTAAGGATGGTCACTCCTCAAATTTTTTATATCAAGGATTTAAAACTATTATTTTTATTTATTAGAATATTGATCATACATCATTTTAAGCTAGAAATATTGATAGGTCAGTGTGGCTGTTTTTGAGATTTAAACACCTGAAATTTTGGCGGGAAACCAAACTTCTCTAGACTTTTCATTCACTTTGCATTAAGGTAATCAACCTTTGAATTGCGATGAAGGTATATCAAGAATTTCATCAAATTTTATCAGAAGTCTATTAAAGATGTATACTATCATATTTTGATAAGAAAAGTGGGGGTCAGTGTGCAAAATTTTCTAATGCATTTTAAGGGATAAAATTAGAGAATTCCGAATGTCCAAGACAGTTTCAAAAATCTGAGGAGTGACCATCCATAAGTGGTCTTCTCATGTGTTTTAACGCTCTTCAAAAATTTAGTGATTGTGTTGTCATAGACAATGCTTTACCTCCTTTAGTCAATATTTGTACATTGCTTTACTATTTTATGTATCTGTTATATTTCCTCATCAAATAATGTTATTGACAGTTCATGCTAATGACATAGCTGAAATATTGCTAAAATTGGAATTCAGCATCAATCTTTTTATCCATAAGACATATGATTCAAATCTAGCAAAACACATGTATCCTGTCTTAAATTTTGGTGCAAAGATGGTATCAAAAAACAACAAAAATAAAATCTTTGAATATAACAGTGACTATATGTAGAAAATTGTGTATGAAAATTCCTTTATATATAGCACATGTATGTAGGTCCCATAAAATAATGCTCTTATGTGAATATAAGGTGTCCTTTTAAGCATGAAGCTGTTCCTGATTAAAATGAATGATTTTTTTTCCACTTTTTTTTCACTTACATGTCAATGGTCAATAACAATATGTTTCTTCCTAATGAATCTTACATCAAAAATAGAATCAGAGTAGAAACTTAAGCTGTCGCCAAAGGGCAACCAATTATGCCCCCACTCATTGAACCCTGAATCAATATGGCAAGTGCAAATTTAAGTGTATGTTGACACAATACAGGTGTTGACACAGTACAAGCATGGACACAATGATATGCCTCCCCTTTTTCCAAAATATATAAAAAGGAAGTTCTGAGCCAGAAAATCTATTCTATGGGTGCTAGGTAATCTTCTTGTAAAGTTTCATCCATTTTGAGGCACTTTGAATTTTCCCGCCTTTTTCCAGTTTCCATGGCAACGGCAATGGCAGCCATTTTGAAAATTCGAACGGACAAATGGATGGACCAACAGACAAGGGTAAAACAATATGCCCCTGACTTTTCGTTGTGGGGGCATAAAAAAACAGGTGCTACCCATGGAGCAGATCATGCTTGCTGCAGAGCACCTGAAGATGCCTCCAATTTTTGTGAGGTTCAGGCAACTGGTGCTATGGTGTTGTGGTGTTCTTGTTCATTTTTGTTTGTTCGTTTTTCTTAGTCATGTCGTCTCTATTTGTGTTAGATTTGGATTGTTGTGTTTTTTCAGGTATGATTCAAGATTTCCCCATCTACCTTGTTGCTTTTGGCATACATTTAGCAAAGTATGTATAATAAATACCTTCATCCGACCAAAACTGTAGAAGAAATCGTAGACATGGACGAAATGTTTTGCATCGATACTCTCTGTTTGAAACAGGTTGTGGTGGTAGAGTATATTTCATCTGCACCATTATTTTGTTACTGTCTGAAGTAATGGACTGTGGGAAACTACCATTAGTAACAGCAAATTCTTTAAGTAGACGACCTCTTTCATTTTGGTCATAAATCAACATTTTAGCTGTGACAGCAGGGTCTCTTTCCATCAGCAAAAAATGAATAGATACTCTGTGCCCTATAATTGTTTTGTAAGACTGAAAAAAAGATAAAGGAAACCTTATAAAAGTTGTATTTTAATAACTTACAGGAAGCAATGTTTTCAATTATTCATGTAATTAGAAGGATCATATTAAGTTTACTTAATGTAATGTTTCAATTATTCATGTAATTAGGAAGATCATGTAATGTTTCAATTATTCATGTAATTAGGAAGATCATGTAATGTTTCAATTATTCATGTAATTAGGAAGATCATAAGTTTACTTAATGTAATGTTTCAATTATTCATGTAATTAGGAAGATCATAAGTTTACTTAATGTAATGTTTCAATTATTCATGTAATTAGAAAGATCATAAGTTTACTTAATGTAATGTTTCAATTACAGTAGACTCCGCCCAATCGGATACAAGAAATGTCAGAAAAAAATATTCTATTTGCCGGAGTATTCGATTGTCCGGTAAACTCATTTTCGGCAATGGGGAATCATTCTGTTGGCAAGAAGAGGTTGAAATGTTGAAGGTCTTGTCACCATGTAGAAACTTTGTATCCTAGAACCTCATTTTCAGACATTTTGTAGTTAAAATCTTTTGTTTTCGTTGTAGAATCATTGTAAATTTGACAGATTACGTCACCATAGTAATCGGGTCAAACTGTGTATTGCCAGCTGACTGTTGGAAATTAAACAATGTATTCAAAAATAAATAAAACTGTTTATGTATCTGAATAAACTTATTTTCCTCTGTTTTGTGTTTTTTATTTCCTCTCATCAGTGTGTAATCATCCCTTTATTGGATCATGTAGTTACAATCTTCATCATGTGCTAAAAATAACTTAGGGTAAAGCCAGTTTGTAAACAAAATGGCGGCTGGTAGGTCAGCGATCGATCTTTGTAGAATCTTCCTGATTACACAATTTGGAGACTTTTTATAGAAATACACCATGATCTATGGACCTAGGGCTGACTTCATGTAATAAATTATGTTTAATAACCGCTGTGCATTGTCTCACAGGAACTTCAAACAAATATGCAAATTATGCAAATGACTTCTCCTCGACATTTATCTCCCTTGCTCTGTTTTACACGAGAAATACACAAAACCATTGACAAATCAAATGATTTTCGTCAAAAAAAATTAATTAAATACAAAAGCAATAGAAAAGAATTCAAATCATATTTTATCTTTTATTAAATACATTATGTTATTGATTTTCGTTGTACAGACATACAACAACATGCAAATGACCTCTGACTTCACAATCTTGCTGCCTAGACAGAAATACACAAAACCAAACAAAATTCTCACTATCATAACTTAAGAATACACAAAAACAAAAGAACTGAACACTATTTATGTTTTATTTTTTATTAATTAGGTAATATTTATTGATTTCCTGGCAGATTTATGGCTTCGTCAACTGTTGACACTTCTGCGCGAATGTTTACCTGTAGTTACCTGTAATTAGAATATTCGATTTCAATGACTCTGATCAGCACAAGCCACATATTTTTTATTCAATTAGGCAATATATTCTCTTATCCGATATCCAATTAGGCGGAGAAATTAACACTATAACTATGGGAAATGGTTTGGTGTTTTGAAATCATATTCGATTTGCAGATATATTCCTTTATCCGATATTCGATTTCATGGAGTCTACTGTATTCATGTTATTAGGAAGATCATAAGTTTATTTAATGTATTCAGGAAGATAACAGATTCTTCCGTAAATTGGTTTACAGTGTGAGACGACCCATGTGAGATCGATGCAAGCGACCTCGTCTCACATGGGTAAAGGACCAACCAAAAGTGTTCAATTTTGTGATAAAATAATCGTAACCATGACAAAACATCATAAAACACCTGATGTCACCATGTAAGGTACACTCAAATGGCGACAACTTTACTCGCACAGTATAGATGTTTGTTGTTGTATTTTACGGAAGAAATAGCTTCTTACATTTGATCAAAATCAAAGATCGGGGTATCTTTCACTCATGTAAGAAATTCTCTGTCTTATTCTCTCGTTTTGCTGCGCTCCACTCGAGGAAAGACGGAATTTCTTACATTCATGAAAGATACTCCGATCTTTGATCTGCTCTTATGTAAGAAGCTATTATTCACTTCACATATAAAACGAAACAACTTCAGTTCATGTTTTTAGGGAAAAATAAATGATGGTCTTAATTCATAACAAAACTAGAAAAAGGTGATCACCTGATCACAAAAGATATCTCCACCCATTTGGTAAATTCATTCATTGCAGAGATGGGTTCAATTACTTTCGTCAAATTACATTCAATTACAATTACTTTCCAAATTGTATGATTGAATTGAATTAATGATTACACCATTTTTAACATGATTAAATTAAATTAATGATTACATTGAAGAGTAATCATGATTACATCTGATTACATTTAATTCTTAAAAAACTGTGCTTGAGAAATTGAAATAATCATGTTATACATGTATATTCTTTTCTAACTACATGGAGAAAGAATTTAATTCTTGTTCTTCTAGATTTCACCTGGTCTGAAAACTTTCAGGGATGTTCCTCTAGTAGTTCAAAATCCTGACCCATTTCTAGACAAATTTTGATGAATTCCTATACCCCATTCTAGACAAACGTGTTAAAATATAGAACCCTTCTTAAAGAAAAATTGCTATTCATCTTCATGCCAAGCCAATATGCCAATTATATATTCAATTACATGTATGTTGTTAGAATGCAATTTTTATCAACTGATTCCCAATGAAAATTGTTTTCATGACATGAATGTTACCATATACTCTGCTAAATACTTCATCATAGACAAGAAAATTTGACTCCTTTCAAGACAAGGTAAATATTAATAAGTTTTATTTTAAGTCGGCAAGTCAAATAACAGTACAACATAAGCTCTTGAGAGCTTTTGAACCGACATAAGTGAGTAATATACAGTGCATGCAGAGCAAAAGGTTAAAAAAAATATACCCCATTCTAGACAATTTAGCTGAAAATGCTAACCAATTTTTCAGAACACACCCAATTTGTCTGAACATACCCAGCACCACATGTATAGACCCCTGGGTTCTTGATATAGTATTTTTGTCAATGTGTTTGAAATAAGTTTGTCATATGCACAATCACTCCATATCCCTTTATTTTCACTTCTTGGTATGGTTTCTGTATATGTATATTGCATTATTTTAATACATTCGATCTTACAAAATCAAATTGTTATACAAATACAAATGTACATGTATTAAAATGTCCTAAAGGACAAACCTTAACTGTTTTGTCCCTGTCAGATCAAAGGTGACATTAACACTGATTAAACAAAAGATTGAAATTTTGATTCCAAGATAAACAACAATTAATCATAACAATAATTAAATTTTAATCAGGACTAATATTACAATTTATCTTTAAGTTTTGATAAGACAATTTCCATGTAATAAAATTGTACTTTGATCATGTAGTGGATCCATGGAATAGTGGTTCCAATTATAAATCGGTAAAAACAAAACAGACCAGTTGTGCAAAATTTACAAAAATCTTTGCAAAGACAAACTTACATTTGCAGAACTGAATCCGAAGGCAGACACTGACACAAAATCTGAATTTTCATATGTTTTGACATTCCTGATATAATATGTTATAAAATTAAAATGAATTTCCTTTTTGTATCTTTGATCAAATTTATGAAAAAGTATCAAGTATAATTGGCTGATCTTACAAATATTTTGCCATCAAGAATAATTTTTGTTCATATATAAATAAAATGAAAATAGTTCCAATTGCACAGTTTTTCCATTATATAATATAACAACATGATTGTATGAAATCTTATGAGCTTTATGATTGGTATGAAAAGAGCCATGTGCATGATTTGAGATTTTTTATATTTTCCATTGTAATCAGAATGTAATCATAAAGTAATCATGATTACAGGCTATTTTTTAAGGTAATTGATTAAATTAAATTACATGTAATCAGATTTTTGGCTGATTAATGATTACACTATTACTCTAAAAAATGTAATCGATTACAGCTGATTAATATTACAATTACAATTACCCCATCACTTATTGCAGGAACCAAGATTAACTGTTTTGCTAGACCCTACCTTATCATAAGCTTTGAGAAAATAAAAATAAGATAAAAGATAAATTTGGACACTTTATGGGCAATAACATGTTCACAAAAAAAAACTTTACTTAATAGTAAACTAAGTTTTCGTCCTAAAACATAAAAATTTATTGTTTTGTGTAATTCAAGAGCCATGATTATGGGAAATTGAAACCGATCACTATGAACAATAAGTTGCTTTAATAAGTGTTTTGCTTCAGTGCACCAAAAAGATTACAAAAAAAACATGTGGTATGAACACATGTATTTCAGTTGTTTGTATGAAATAACTTTTAATTCTAATAATATATGAAAAATACATTTTCAAACTCACTCATCAACATTCTTACCCTTTTACAATTATAACCATCAAATGGTTTATCTCCATTTGTATCTAAGATGTTTTCATAGACAAAAAATGGGTAATTAGGTTCTGAGGGTACAGCTGCTCTACAGAAAGATCTACCAGTCGGGAATTTTAACTCCCAATCATATATGGTATAATTCTTCATGTACATTTTAACACCGTCTCCCCAATTGTTGTCTATATCTGTTTTGTTGATTAAAATTCTTCCAATTCCAGTCTCAGTATACACACCATAACCTAGAGAGAAAAACAACAATAGCTTTTAATAAACCACTACAAATGTTGAATTATAAGTTTCTCATTTTCAATACTCATATACAGTTTTCACATTAGAATCTTTTTCTACTATAACCTCAATATTCAAAGGTATCTAAAATCTCACCTTGCTTCTCATTTTTTAACTATTTTTCAGAGATAAATGCATGTGCAAGGTTCAATGATCCTACCATATACAGTGACTGAGATAGGAACTTGTCTGCAAACTTGAATTTAAGTCAATCATTGAGTGAAAAGTTTACAAGAGACACCAAGTGATGGCAAAGGCACATCCTGGCTATAGATAAGTGTGCAAAAAAGGCAAGGACACTTTACAAGAAATAAATTTGAAAACAGGGTGTTTCTATATATATATATATGTGTGTGTGTGTTTGTTTTAACACTCATTTGTACTGTGACATCATTTGTTTTTTTTATTCAAACTGCATGCCCACTACTTTTTGGTGGTGGAGGTAGAAGCACCCTTTCACCTTGGAATTTTTGGGTACAGAGTATTTTTTAAGGATACATACACAAACCAATATATTAACTTTGCTATTTAAAGGGCTTTGACCATTGGAATGAGTAATCGCAAAAAACCAATAAAATTTTACGACACTCCCAAGCTACTGGAAACATTCAATAATCAATTCGTAACAAATTAAAAATTAAAAATCAGAAAGGGCCCCGCCCCCTTGTGTGTCCCCAAAAACCTGACTGCGGAATTTCATGGCAATTAGATTTTCTCAAAAACAAAAGGGAGCTTCCTTTGATCCGGACCAACCTTGTGTATATCATATAAATCCCTGATTGGAATATATATTTATTGTACGATGTACAGCTAATTCTCAAAATATGCACTTTTTCATATAAAAATAATGTTTTTTCAAAAAAAATTATTTTCAGATTTTTCACAAAAAAAGGGAGCTTCCTTTGGTAAAGTTCAACCTTAGTATCAAAATCATTAAAATCCCTGAAGGCAATCTTGAGTTATCGTACGACATAGAGCTAATTCTCAAAATATGCACTTTTTCATATAAAAATGAAGTTTTTCCCAAAAAACATTTTTAGATTTTCCACAAAAACAAAAGGGAGCTTCCTTTGGTAAAGTTCAACCTTGAGTATCAAAATCATTAAAATCCCTGAAGGCAATCTTGAGTTATTGTACGACATAGAGCTAATTCTCAAAATATGCACTTTTTCATATAAAAATGAAGCTTTTCCCCAAAAATCATTTTCAGATTTTCTACAAAAACAAAAGGGAGCTTCCTTTGATAAAGTTCAACCTTGAGTATCAAAATCATTAAAATCCCTGCAGGCAATCTTGAGTTATTGTACGGCATAGAGCTAATTCTCAAAATATGCACTTTTTCATATAAAAATGAAGTTTTTTCCCAAAAAACATTTTCAGATTTTCCACAAAAAACGAAAGGGAGCTTACTTTGGTAAAGTTCAACCTTGAGTATCAAAATCATTAAAATCCCTAAAGGCAATCTTGAGTTATTGTACGACATAGAGATATTTCTCAAAATATGCACTTTTTCATATAAAAATGGAGTTTTTTCCCAAAAATCATTTTCAGATTTTCCACACAAATGAAAGGGAGCTTCCTTTAGTAAAGTTCAACCTTGAGTATCAAAATCATTAAAATCCCTAAAGGCAATCTTGAGTTATCGTACGACATAGAGATATTTCTCAAAATATGCACTTTTTCATATAAAAATTTAGTTTTTTCCCAAAAATCATTTTCAGATTTTCCACTAAAATGAAAGGGAGCTTCCTTTGGTAAAGTTCAACCTTGAGTATCAAAATCATTAAAATCCCTGAAGGCAATCTTGAGTTATCGTACGACATAGAGCTAATTCTCAAAATATGCACTTTTTCATATAAAAATTAAGTTTTTCCCAAAAAAACATTTTCAGATTTTCCACAAAAACAAAAGGGAGCTTCCTTTGATAAAGTTCAAACTTGAGTATCAAAATCATTAAAATCCCTAAAGGCAATCTTGAGTTATTGTACGACATAGAGATATTTCTCAAAATATGCACTTTTCCATATAACAAGAGTTGTCAGAGGACAACATAGCTCGCCGGGGATTCCAGTAACCTCAATGCACAATAAATTTGAAAGTAATAGAAAGCTCTCTTCACATGAAAGTCACATATCAAATATAAACACCCTATCACTAAACAACTTAATTCTAGTAGCAAGTTAAAGTTTTTAAAAAAAATTGCCCTAAGGGCAACCTCAAGGTCAAAATGTCTACAACTACAATACCATCAGAAAGCTCTCATCAAAAGAACGTCACATACCAAATATGAACACCCTACCACTAACAAACTAATTCAAGAAGCAAAATTAAAGTTTTAAAATATGGTACCGGAAGAAAGCTCTCATCATAAGGAAGTTACATATCAAATATGAACACCCTACCACTAAAAGCCTACCTTCTAGAAGCAAGGTTAAAGTTTAAAAAAAAATTGTCCCCAGGGAAAGGTGAAGGTCAAAATGTCTACAAATATGGTACCCCTAGAAAGCTCCCATCATAAGGAAGTTACATACCAAATATAAACACCCTAACACTAAAAGCCTACCTTCTAGAGGCAAGGTTAACGTTTTTCAAAAATTGCCCTTAGGGCAAGGTCAAGGTCAAAATGTCTACAAATATGGTACCACTAGAAAGCTCTCATCATAAGGAAGTTACATACCGAATATGAACACCCTAACACCCTAACACTAAAAGCCTACCTTCTAGAGGCAAGGTTCAAGTTTTTTTTAAATTTCCCTCAGGGCAAGGTCAAGGTCAAAATGTCTACAAATATGGTACCACTAGAAAGCTCTCATCATAAGGAAGTTACATACCAAATATAAACACCCTACCACTAAAAGCCTACCTTCTAGAGGCAAGGTTAAAGTTTTTTAAAAATTGCCCTCAGGGCAAGGTCAAGGTCAAAATGTCTACAAATATGGTACCAGAAGAAAGCTCTCATCACAAGGAAGTCACATACCAAATATCAACATCCTAGCTCTTCAGGTTTCAATTCCACAAGCCAGGTTAAAGTTTTGCTGACGCCGACGACATCGACGCCGGGGGTATGACAATAGCTCTCCGGACATTCGTCCCGGCGAGCTAAAAATGGAGTTTTTTCCTAAAAATCATTTTCAGATTTTCCATAAAAATGAAAGGGAGCTTCCTTTGGTAAAGTTCAACCTTGAGTATCAAAATCATTAAAATCCCTGCAGGCAATCTTGAGTTATCGTACGACATAGAGCTAATTCTCAAAATATGCACATTTCATATAAAAATGAAGTTTTTTTTCCCAAAAATCATTTTCAGATTTTCTTCAAAAACGAAAGGGAGCTCCCTTGAGTCAAGTGCAACTTTGAGTAAAAAAATCATAAAAATTCGTAAAGGCATTCTTGAGTTATCGTACGACATAGAAAACGCCGACAGACGGACAGACGGACGGACAGGCTGATTACTATAGGGCGCCGCCATTTCATGGCGGGCCCTAATAATGGCAGGAGACTTACAGTTAACACAAAGCCATTTTAATGAATTCTGACTAATGTATGAACCTGACTCATTGAATTTGCATTTTGTATTTTATTCTCAAATAGAGATTTCCTAATATAAATTCAAGAAGTATTTTTACTATAGCAAAACATCACTCATATGTATAGCTGCAACAATATAATGAAAATTAGTATATCAGAACTTTGAGTCAATGTGCCCTGGATTTCTTCATTTTTTACAATAATTAAAATAGCAATCTGTACATCCAAATAAGAATTAAAGGTTTAACTCCTATTAATTTACATACAGTATCCAATATTTTTGAAATTAATGACAGTTAATTAATTTTTGTTTTTTGCACTAGAATAACAGACATAAAAATTTGCAAAAAAGATTAAAATTCTTTACTCTCTGTCGTGTGACAGTTGATTGCTATCCTCAGACGAGACAGGATACACTGCCTGACACTCTGTGATTCCCAGGCAGTGTGTGTTTATACATCAGGTAATAATGGTGTACTGTAATAGGTATATATCCACAAGGCTCTTTCCATGTGACAAAGTCATGTGGAAATATAGGCTTGTTATTATAGGGTCATATGTCTCTATTGTATGCTAATGTGCTACAATGTATTTGCGATATGGATAAGGCCCATGATATTTATCAAATTTACCTCTATTGTGTGCTATTGTGCTATTTGCTATATGGATAGGGCCAATGATATCTGTCAAATTTAATCCATCATAAGCTCCATGCGTCACGGTGATATTGTTCATCAATGGGACATACGGACTTGCACTAATGGATGCCCTTCCATGGAAGAACTGATCTCCTCTATACACATCTTTTCCTGCATAGGATATATCTAAATATTCCAGCCATGACAGTGTTTTATTGTAATAAAGATTGCCATCTTTCACTGCATCTACTGTAACATTGTACATCTCTATCCCACGCCAATGGTCTCTTGCCAAATCATGTCGTAAACCAGCACATTCAAAACCAACTAGTTGTTGTCCATCTGATTAATAAAAATTAACAATCATTAATAACATTACTTCATACTTCCAGAAATTTAGTCAAATCTATCTAAAGAGAACCTTTCATAATCAATTTCTCTGGAATGCTAAAATTATATGTAGCTCTGAATTAACCTAGTATAAACTTGTAAATGGACACTGAACACATATCTTAACTGTACAGCTCCTACTTGGTTTGATACTTACAGTCCCACTTGGGATCCAATTCCACAAAAATGGGCAAATATCTTACCATTTTTTTCAACTTTTTGGTTTACAATGTACACACAGGAAATCATTTTCTCTTGATACTGCTGTTTTTTATGCAACTTCGGTATTTTTGTATTTTCAAACCATTGGACCGATGCCACTGCTGGTGGACCAGAGGTCCCCGAGGGTATTCACTAATCCAATAGTCAAGACTTGTCTGACATGAAAATTTACGTTGCGTTTTATAGAAATTTACTGTTTTATCAAAATTCTAACCCCTTGAAAATACTATGGCTTCATTCTGTGTATGGCACTCGGTAGATGTTCTTAGTACTGGATTTGGCATCCTATTTCGGTATTTTTGGTCATGAGTACTTCTTTTCTTACTATGTTTTTGGATTATTGCTTTCCATATTATTTTATTCTAATGCGGCTGATGAGAGGTTACTCCTTGAAACAAGTGTACAGAATAACAAAATTTACTTTTTTTATGCAACTTCGGTATTTTTGTATTTCTAGTTCACTTGTTACGTTTTCCGCAGTTCCGTTGTTCCCAAGACCTCTTTTCGTGTTTTCATGTGCATTTTTTTACTATTGATTCAGCATGACACTACTTTAAAAAGGCCAATCATATGTAATGATATAAAAACTGACTATTTATAGGCTAGTAACACCTTTGTAGTGACTAAAGGTTAATTATCCACATTTTGGTTGGTATATATAAATTATCAAAAGGTTGTGTGTATTTAAATCATTATAATACATATCACAAATTTGGTAGTATTCCTACAATGTATTTCCCTAGACAGGTTCTCTAGCTTAGAAAGGTTTCAGTGTAAATTGCGTTTCCTGACATGGCCATGCCAAGCTACATATTATTACCCATGTTCCATTTTATTCTACAGTACAAACAGAGGCATTCAGTTAAAAATCACTCTGGTCCGACAATTTTCACCCTTGTCACCCAGGAATTCACAGACATTGTCAGTGTTTGTCCATCAAAATTGTCGGTAAAATTTCACCCAAAAAATCGTCGGTAATTTTCTTTGATGTTGGGTCGATTGATAAATGCTGATAAAGTCGGACTTCCACCAGAATTGTCGGAGTTTTAGTGTCCTATTTATCTCTTAAAAAAAATCAAGTTTTAGGCTTATATCAAAACTCAATGTCAACCGGGTTACGTGTGACTTCCCTTTCAAAATCGTATTTCCGAACGTATCAATAAATGCCACAAATAAAAAAAGACAATTGCATGGCTTCGACGAAACATATACCTATGTAAAAATATCTCCTCAATTTCCATTTGTCCGAGAATAGTGGGTTAAAACACTGTCTAATTTCAAAACGTAAGCCTCCGTAGATTCTCATACTGACATGCTAGAATGTTCGGGTTGCACGAAATTGAAGCATGGAATTTCTATTTTTATGACCAATCAAAATACAGTTTAGAGGATTCCCCTTAAAAATAGGCTCGCACATATTGTTTGTGACGAAAATAGGAGCCAAAGACGTGGTCTCTTCCAAAATTCGCTGAGGCATTTCAGAATTAAATAATTATCTCAGAAAAAAGGAACTTTTATAATATTGGAAAGCTCTTTCGGATAAAACACATATATGAAGATGTTAGCATAAAAAAAATGAGAGAAGTTATCGCTCTACTCAATAAAGAATTTCACGATCTGTTGAGAGTGGCATGGTGTAAAAAATAATAAATGCTTTTATGGAATGTTTTAAGTAATTCTTGGAACTGAATATTCACTGAAATATTCCCTGCAAGGATTTGTGAATATTGATTTTCTCTGAAGCTATTTTTCGAGTGATTTTCATTTTTTTTTATTCAAAGTTGCTATAAACAGCGTGCTATTTATAGGTCGTCACTCACAAAGATTGACCTTGACCTAACAAAACCAAATAATGCAATTTTAAGGCTGATATTCATGAAAATTATTTAATAAGTAACAAATTATTTTATATAATATGATCTTTTAACAACTTTGAGTTCTGACAGTCACATATAAGTCACAATGTTCACACCAACTATCAGTTATTTTCTGCCGTTCATACCAACTATCAGTTATTTTCTGTCATACACATATTTTTAAAAAATATCCTCTCGATCTTCCGACTATTTGAAATATGAAAAGCAAGCTTTTCCAAAATAATAAAATGCACTTAAAGATAATTACTTCGTATACACAAGTAGATAAATATTGACAAGTACAATTAACAACAGCAGGTGAGTTAATCCCCTGTTTATCATTTTCTCGGACATCCGTGAATGTTGGTGAATGTCAGGTTTGTTGTCGGCCATTCATCCCGTTTCACCCACAATTCACCGACCGGACGTTGGATTTGAGTGATTTTTAACTGAATGCCTCTGTTTGTACTGTACTTTTGAATGTAGTATATGGAGAAATACATGGACATGTATCTTGTTTTATCATGTTACTTGTGTCATGTGGTATAATCAACTGACCTTGTAAGTCTTATTAACAGAAAAAAACATACCACAAATATGATGTCCAACTTTGATATTACCAGGTCCACCTCTTGAACAGTTGAAAAGACTATTCTCATGCCCATGACAATTTGGTCTTTCAAATAACATGTACTCTGTTTTGTTACGAGAAAAGGAATGGTATGTGAAGTTACCCCATACAAAACCCAAGTGCCGACAGGTGACGTTTGCGTCTATTTCAGTAAAGCTGGAAGAAAATAAAATAAAATTATTTACACAATAACATCATTGAATACGTGTATTTTGATCATAATCAATTTGATGTTTGATTCATGCTGAATCATGCATGTACACATGTAATATGCCATTGTACCTCTAGATATTATTTTAAAATTACATTGTACATGTACTTTTATTATAATAATACTGAAATTTCTGTGAGCAATTCTAAACAGGCATATTTTTTGATAGGGTCTTTGCATTTTAACTAAACGCATTCTAAATTTCTAAAATCAGTATTGCATGGACACAGGTTATGTATTCCAGTATATGCATGAAATCATTATGCTAAACTCCTCACGGGAAGTGATCTTGGTGGAGCTGTACACTGAGGGTACATAACTTAATTTGTCAGTTGGTAATGAGTCTGGAGCTGGCATGTCAGTTAACTGCTAGTAGTCTCTTGTGATTTCATGTTTTTGTCCATACAAATGTATATTTAGTTCTTTCAGTTTCATTTTTCACAATTGACAATTTGACTGATTTGACTCAGTCCTGCAGCGCCAACTGAATTTTACTGTTGTTTCGATTGTTTTTTGATTTATCACACTGGCTTTAGGGGGAAGGTTTGGGCCAAATAAAACTAGTTTAACCCCGCCGCAGCAGGTTTGCACCTGTCCTAAGTCAAGAATTTTATTAAGCCTTTGTGTGTTTTGTCTGTTTTCTATTCTGCTAGTTAGTTTACTTTATGTCTATAGGAGTCTAGGATGATGTTTAATTACTCTTTATTTAGGGACCGACTCCGACCTACCGCTGGGTGTGGGGTTTCCTCACTGTTCATTGAAGATCTTATGGTTGCTTTGAGTTGTTATTACTCCCTTTTAGCTCGTTGTCTCCATGACATATTCCCTGTTTCCCTTCTTTTTCTATACATGCAACATTATTTTTTTTGGCTTATCCGCACAATGAACAATGCTTACTTGATATGATTAGTACAAACTCCTCGCCATCGACCTTTATAAAACAGCTCTAATTTTCCATCTCTAGTAGTGTTACCATCCATCAGTCTAGCATCAGTTGGTAAATCAGAACTTGTACCCATCAGAGCCTGATTTTCTGGATCCTTTGTCATTGTTATTCTTCCTCCATCTTCTTCACTGCCCTAGACACCATGAAAGTATTTTTTTATGATATTAAAAGTTGACTGCATATTCAATGTTTCAAAAAAACAGTTTAAGACTAAGAATGAGTCAATCTAAAAGCACAAACAAATCATACCTATAGAAGACTGTTGACTGTCATGACTGTAGAAGACATTTAAAGTGATGCAGTCTACCATTTAACATATATGCAAAAGAAATCATTTGAATAAACCAATCTGGAAAAAGATATATTCATATAAAAATTTAGAGTGATATGTCTATCACAGTGATTTATCATGGTAAGTCTCTGCTTGTACTGTATTTATACTGACTTTTTACTTAGTAAGTACACGTAATACTTATATATAATTACAATGTACTATAGGAAAAGTCAGGAGACAGGCAACATATTAAAGGTCATAATTTAATTTCAAAGAGATGAGAGATCCTTTAAATTGTAATAACAGCATGCAATTTGCTATAACTGTAGCATCTTCAGTTATAGTACATGTACGTAGAATAAGGGTCGTTTCCCGCCGAATCCCATTTGCATCCTGGGTTGTTTCGCTCATATCCCCTTTCGCCCAGGGTGCATTCATGCCGTTTCCCGTTCCCCCTGGGTCGTTTCACTCCAATTTTATAAATTGTTATTAAGAACTGTTTCCTTCAAGTATTTAATCAGAATCTGTTTTGGGAGTACTGAAAATGGGCAGATCTTTCAGAGTCTCTCTTTTATGATGTTATTTTTATGGTTTTTGGTTGCATTTGATTATTTTTTTCTTTTTTTTTCTTTTTCTATCTATATTTTTCTAACACTGCATATCAAAACGCCGACAGTTTAAATAATTAAATTGGTAATGCAGAGATGCATCAGCAGTACGATCCATCAAGGACATACAAATGTATATTTACATGTAAAATATACATCCTTGGATCCATGCAGACATTTTTTTACTTCAGACAATTAATTTACTATATACCTAAGACACACTTGGTGATAGAGAACAAGAACTAAGCAGAAAGGATAAAAACACATGTGCCATTGACTTGCATGATAAAATGAATTTTTGTCAAATTGGATTGCACTCCTGGACAGTAATAACAAAATGCCATTTTGTTTTTTTCACAGTATATTTTTTTCTGTTTTCATGGTTTTCAGCCTTTTTTTCACTTTGTTATATTCTGAATCTGGACTAAGAGAAAAAGATACACAGATAGGTTTTGAATTTATTGCAAAAACAATTTAAACAAGAATTAGACTAAAAACTGCACTACAACACACAACCATTATATCTACGCTCTCTATCACATGCAAGATCGAAGAATTTCCCAAAAATGTAAAATGTTTTATATAAAATTTTTCTCAAAGAGAACATGTATGCAAGCAGTTGGTTCTTACTAGTTTTAATGTAAATTCAATAAATTAACTATTTAATAAAATTCTGAATCTCTGATAGATCAAAGAATAATTAATCATTACTCAGTTATAAAATCTTTTTATATAATAATGATTGCATCTGAAACTTTAACTACATGTATTTGATTAGGATGCATGGTTTAAAATCATCGTTCACTATTTCTATTTATTAAATTCGACATATAAATCATGATAATTATGTCAATATTATATCCATGGATAGCCAATTACGCATTATATAATTATCTTTAATTATCGGAGCACAGGATTCGGAAATTCCATCAATATTTCATTTCAAGTGGAAATATGATGCCAACACAATGAAGTGAATGTGTGGGCTTTGTATTTCAACTTGAAATGAAATACTGGTCGTGTACCAGTTATTGCCATTTTCACACTGTGATTTTGCATTTGATTTTCTTAAACTCGGACTAAACTGTTAATGCGTAGTATTGTAAAAATTTACCAAGTAATACATTAACCAATGGTGTTCATTTTCAGTTTCATTGCACATGCAAAGTAATATAGTTATTTTAAAAAGTGTTGGTTTTCTCGTGAAATTTCGCTGATGTGTGTACCAGTTATCTCCATCTTTCAACATACATGTACATGTTGAATGCATCAACTTTTTATCAAATTGTTAAATGTACACTTTAATCCACTCGGAAGTACTCCAAAAAGAGATGAACTTAAAGGGAATTAAGAATGAAAGGTCAGCCGATGCAATTTTCAAACTGAAAGTGAAAATAGCATAATTTTTATCAATGCCAAATTCGCTCTATTTTTTCATGAAGACAAGAAAATATAAGACCTTTACAACCCCAATTCATCTTGTTTTGACTATTTGAAGAGAAAACAACATAGTTGGTATTTATTTCTTGCAGAAAATATAGCTGACACTCCACGTTCTCTTTTGCTACATCACCTGTAAAAAAATCTATTTTTAGCTAATTATCATACGTGACCCCCACATACATTTGTAGAATTATATATTTTAAAGGGACTCCCAAGGGATTTTATCTCAGATTTCATCTTTTTAAAGATTAAAACAAATATCTTCAAGGAATGTATTTTTAGGATATTGTTGTCACTTCTTTACATAACCATGTAACAAAAGTCAAGCGCAATCTCGAAGCACGTGAAATTGGCGATAACTGCAACTAGTACACCGCGATAACTGGTACTTGACCAGTATTGATAGAATTTCCGGCTACTGTGATCAGTAGGAAACGACCCACTTTTCAGCGTGAAATAACCCGGAGCGAACAGGTAATAGCAGTGAAATAACCCGGAACCGTACATGTACATGTAATGCTAATATAAAGCTAATATGCAGTTGTTGTGATTTGTGTGTTCTGTTTTTGTAAGTGATTTTGTGTTTTGCTGTTGTTGTTATGTATTTCTGTTGTAAAAGCTCTATAGAGCTTATATTTTCTTGTTTAAACCACAAATTTTAATCAATAAAGTTTACTCAACTTGTATCTATCCTTTTACTTACCCTTGCAATCAGTGTTCCGTTGACAAGTAATCCAAATCCAGGTCCGAACAGTAATGTGACACCTGGTTCTATATACAAACATGAACTTGGTGGGACCTCTATGTTTCCATGCACTTTATAAGGACTGTGAATTTTCATAATGGCTCTTTTGGAATTGACTGGTAATACTGTACCATATCTGATTTGTCTGACTTCTAGAACACGTGGTTCCTGACATTCGACTGGAATATGTCTTAAATTGTACACTATGCCATTAGAAATGACTGGCTTTTCACCAGGTGGCGGTGGGGTAAATATTTCAGATCTACTAACATTAATAAATATGCCGAAAAATATACAGGTGAACAATGCAACCGCCATTTTAATTAAATTTGAACTTGGCCAGGTAACTTTTGCTTATTTCACGAAATCGTCCCTGTGATGTGCACCATTTTGTAAAACTGTGATTCATTAGTAGTTTACATTGTCATTTCTTTCCATTCAGGTAACGATTAATTAGTAATTAACAGAATAAAAGCCTCAGGTAATCCGGAAGTTAGTCATGAAATAAAAATGTCAACAACCAACAATAATGCTCGAATAAGTGACGGAGTGGAGATGAATTAATCCCGATATACAAGTTTGAATATAATTGTGTAAAAAGTATGTCAACTTATGAGATTTTCCGATGCGTTTCATGTTATATGATAAAGGGCAGCTGTTTAAAAAATTCTCAAGAGTACGTTTCTCGAACAATTTTCATCAAATTTGCCCTGTAGGTAAAAAGAAGTTGACAATTACGATTTCTTAGTTCTTATATAGTTAACTAGAAATAATTGTTTGATCAGTAGATTGCATTCTTGTGGTGATTTAAAGAGAACTTTATGACATATATTTTTTTTCTTGAATTTTTGAAATACGTTTTTTTCATTTTTTGACATCAAAAAATATTTTATGAAATCAAATTATGATATAAAAAAATTCGAATTTCAAATATCAGAAAATCATTGCTATTTTTTTTGATACCAGAAATTCGATATTTTTATATCAAAGGATGTTTTCTGGTATCAAAAATATGATTTTTAAAAAATACAGATGATTTGCTGATATAAGAAAACCACATTTATATACAAAATCGATTTTTTATATCATATATTTCTATGTCAGAAAATAATTTTTTATATATAATAGAAATTATTATTGATACCAGAAAATAATTTTTCGATATCAGAAATAACTTATTGATATCAAAATATATATATTTCTAAAATAATTTTTAACTTAAAAAATCGAAGTTTCTGACATCAAAAAATACTTCTGATGTCAGAAAACCAGGTTAAAAAATTTAAATCAAGAAATAAAAAAAAATCCATTCTCTAATATCAAAAATACAAACCTCTGATACCAGAAAATCAAATTTCTAATATAAAAAAAATCCTTTTCTGATATTAAAAAACGAATTTCTGACATCAGGAAATAGTCATTTTTTATATCAGAAATTTAGATTTACTATATTAGAAAAATCCGTGTTCAAAAATAACGATTATTTTATATTGAAAACAAAAATTTGATATAAAACAACCAAATACCGAAGTTACTGTGAATTTTTATTCTACATATGCGCATTTCGACAACTTATGTCTCTCCAGTGCAGCCAAAACTGACCATAGTCAAAGATGTTTAAAAACTGATAGAGAACAAATTACCAAATATGATCTAAACAGAAAGCCAAAATCAGCTAATGACAGAGCTTTGCATGAGGATATACTCCTTTGTTTCAACAAAATTTAAAAAAAATAGATATTGTAAGGTTCCAAATATAACCTTTTTTATATCAAAAATCGAATTTTTGCCACCAAAACATTTTTTTTTTCAGAAAATCGGCATTTCTTTGGGGTTTTTTCACTGACAATTCCGTTTTCACTTACTTTTGGATACTTTACTTTCAAATATCATGGATGTTTTTTTTCATATCAAATGGTAATCAACATAAATTCTGAGGATATCTGAAATGCATCCAGCCAGCCAATCAAAAGTATCAAAAGAAATAATCTGCTGCGCCAAGAGCGCATGATACGCCCGTCCACTGTCAACTCGAACTTTAAGGCATTGTTGGACCACAACAAAATTTTGATTGAAAAAAATCAAACAGAATATGTGGCTTACTAAGATGTAACCATTCAACAAATATCAAATTAATATGTAAAAAAAATGAATTTTCAAAAAAAAAAAAAAAAATACTGAGTCCAAGGGCCATAACTGTCCACAAAAATCATTAAACAGGAACCAAATTTAAACTTAATCCATAATTTATAAACATACAATCATATACTATATATCAAATGAACATATCCACATATTGTAAAGAAAAGGTGGAGAAACTGATGTTTTTCAAAAATTTACAAAGTCCAAGGGTCATAACTCTGTACAAAATCAACCTACCAGAACCAATTTCGAACTTGATCTGTATCTCACCTAGATATACTCATATACCAAATACCAAATCAATATGTCAAGTGGTTACAGAAAAAAACTCCAGAAACCTATATTTTTCAAAATTTCACTAAGTCCAAGGGCCATAACTCTGTACAAAATCAACCAACCGGAACCAAATTCTAACTTGATTTGTATCTCACCTAGATCTACTCATATGCTAAATATCAAATCAATATGTCAAGCGGTTACAGAAAAAAACTCCGGAAACCTATATTTTTCAAAATTTCACTAAGTCCAAGGGCCATAACTATGTACAAAATCAACCGACCGGAACCAAATTCGAACTTGATCTGTATTTCACCTAGATATAGTCATATACCAAATATGAAATCAATATGTCAAGCGGTTACAGAAAAAATCTCCGGAAACCAAAAAGTTCACGGACGGACGGACGGACGGACAGACGTACGGACGGACGGAGGGTATACCATAATACGTCCGTCTTTCGACGGGCGTATAAAAACCGGTAGACAGGTGACAATATCCCCAATTTCTTACCTGTTTCCTGATTGCAGCCAGAATAACATGTGCCAAAGGTACAGATGACAACGATGTAGTTTTTTTTTTGTTTTTTTTTTCTTTTGTTTTCGTTTTTTGTTTGTTTTTTTTTTG
>MJUU01049737.1:72870-99101 GCA_002080025.1 Modiolus philippinarum
TTGTACAATTTTTGTTTATTATGCATCTAGTATATATAATTTTGTATAGTATTTTTCACCATTTAGTGTCAGTGGCTGTCCTCTGGTGTTCTTACTTTTGCCTTGTCCCTGGACCCTGATTTATGTAATCTTGTGCTTTGTTCCTTCCATATTCAGTGCCGTTGTTTTATTTATTTTGGGTATTTATGTAATTTTTAGCGTTAAATCGTGTTGAAATTTTCAGAGAACTGAAAATAGAACTTGATATAGGTAAGTCATGGATTTTTACAACACCAATTTTCCTTCCTATTTTTCCTTCTCTAACTTGGCCAATATTGTTATTGTTATCGTTTGATATCATTAAATTAATAAAAATGTACTGACATTGTGAAAATATTTTAAGTGAGAATTATGTTTTGTGTACATGATATTGAACTATTACCTTTTGTTACTTTCTATTCTTATCAACATTTCTTAATGTATATTGTATCTATATTGCTGCTATATTGTATAATATTTGTTATGTTGTAAATTGTAGGGAGAGGGCTTTAAATAATGTTGTTATAACTTGTGCCCGATCCCTTCGCTTTATTTGCAATAAAATATGTTTAATTCAAATACAACACCAATGATACCCCTTTCATTTCTATCATTGGGTCTAATGTTTTTGGGACATTCAGTTCCAAACCTAGTAGTGAGTGGTGACACTGTCCCAGCTATCACTAGCTTGGCTGGTACTTCTCATGGAACTTCTGTCTATAAGTTCCCATTCGGGACTTAGGTTCTGATGAGAACACCGCGCGGGCTATTCCTTCAGTGTCTATTGTAACTTCAACTATAGCCTTCAGGTTCCTTCAGTCCAGTTCCTGGTTTGACCATAGGTGTTTATCGTTCCACTTCTTGTGCTACAGTAGTGAGTTCCAGTTTTGGACCAGACCTCAGATGCCATTCTTCCCTCCAGGCTTTGGAAACGCCTCTATGTTTGGTTTCCCTGGAAGTTTCCTGGTGGTTCTACCCCATCAGCTGCAGCAGGAGGCCCCAATCGGGTAGCTGGTACTGTTGGTCAGGCAGATTCTGTAGCCATGGTTAGAGATTTATTCTCTAACTTTACGGATTCTATCAAGGCAGGGTTTACGTCGTTTAACTCTCGCCTCTCTGTTTTAGAGGGTCCAGTGGCCAAGGATAACACTAAGTTCTTCTGTTGGTTGGTGCAGTCTCTAGTGCTATTCCTCTCAGTAGCACTCCTTTTACACCTTTTAGTCGTGTTTGCACTTCTAACCACTTGGTCAGTTCTGCTTCCTCGGGAGCTGTTTGTGCTGTACCTGTTATCGCTTCCGCTCATGCCCAGCATGTAAGAGGATAATTAACTCAAATGATGATAATTTTTCTCTTGATCCAGGCAGTCAAGAATATCAGTTCATTGACGATGACCTACCTGAGCAAGCAGATGCTACTCAAAGGAAGTCTATCTCTCCTGTTTCTGTCGCAGAGCAGGATGGTGATAACTATACAGTAGAAACTGATCCTGGTTCTGTTTCTTAAGACCACCTCTTTCACTTTATGAAGGACGTGGAAAAAGCCCCATTTGCTTCGCAACCTATGTCTAAAAAAGGTCCTGTCTTTTTTTGAGACTTCCTATGCTTTAGTTCAGGAAACTACACCTTCTTACTCTGTCTCTCCGGGCTCTAACCACACGTCTTCAGCCTTACTCACTATCAATAGTGCTCTTGGTGATGAAACTCTAGGTAAGCAGAGTTCAGGTTTTGGTCCTTCTCTTTCCGAGGTGTTGTTTTAGTTAAAGGTTTTCATATCTTTAAATCTACCTTGGTTAGGATAGTAACTACTTGTGAAAAAACTTTGTAAAACAATGGATAACAGGAAATATCTACAATAGCTGAAAATAACAATTACATGCCACAATCTGCCAGGGAACTACACAGTTAAACCACAAATAAGACAAAAGACAAACGTAAACAACGATGGAAACTCGTCTACGTACACTTAAAGGTTCCAAATATAAACCTGTTGATGGCTTGCGTCTGACACAATCACTATATTCTTAATCTGAGAATTTGTTAACAAATTCTTCACAGGTTCTTGGTTCAGCAGAACATTATCTGTCAGCAGCAGGAGCTCTCTTACAGGATATGGAGGGAGAAGGTATTTTAGAGCTAACATCCTTTTTACAAAAAAATGACAAGGCTTTTGGTGCCTCTCAATGTCTTAATTTGGGCTCACTTGGTAATTTCACTTTATCTAAAGGCAGGAAATCTGAATGGTTCCAAGGTTTCAGAGTCTTTGAAAAATGCTGTTTTAAATTCTCCTTTTACAGACAAGATTTTTGGTCTACGTTTGGAAAAGGATCAGGAGGAGATTAGTAAAGCCCCTCAGCCTGACAGTGTTAATGTCAGAGTGAATGGCGGAAAACGCACTGTTTCTGCTACTCAGGCTTCTCAGTCGTCGCAAACCTACTACTTCTGCTTCTACTGCTCCTAAAACCATCCCAAATGTCTCCTAAGGGTGGTAAGAAGTCTGGATCTCGTCTCTAGGTCCCCGCCCCCTCATTTGATATTGACACCTCATGTGGAAGAGGAATTCTTGTTCTTTATCCAAATATTCAAGTAGGAGGAAGGTTAGCCCACTTTCTAGACAAGTGGATGAGGACCACCACATTCCAGCTATAAAGAAAGAAATCTCTTGCTTGCCTGGTTCTTCTGAGTGTAGAAAGCAATCTGGTAACCTTCAGTCCCATACAACCAACGCTTTACTTTCTGATTTCAGAGAAAGCAATACCGGTAGCTTATTTTCTGTTTCTAGAATAAAAATGTATGTAGTTTTACGTGTCCAGAGAAAGCAGGTTCTTACTTTTCATTTTAAGAGAAGAGAATAACTTTCAAGTTTAAGAGAGAGCAAGCCTTGTAAAAAATATAATAGGAAACACCTACAATGACCGAAAATTATAATTACATGCCACAATTTGTCAGGGAACTACACAGGAAAAATACGAATATTATAAGACAAATGACAAACGTAGATAACGATAGGAACTCGGGACAGCCGGACTTTCCTGTCTCAAAGAAATTTCAAAGCACTCTTTTACAAACATGTAACTTTCCAGTTGAAGAGAAAGCAATCTGTCACTTAAATGTTCCAGACAAAACAACCCTTTGTCTTCCAACACCAGAGAAATCAATTGGTGATTACATTCCGAGAATGCACCGGTATAATTTTCCATGTTTATAGAAGGAAAACGGTCATTTAATTTTCATTTTCAGAGAAAACAATGCGTTACCTTTAAGTTCCAGAGAATAATCCCTTACTTTCCTGTATCAGAGAAAATCAAAAGTGTTTCCTACAAGTGCAAGAAAAATCAAACCATTTCTTTAGAGTTACAAAGAAAAGAAAACTTCCTTTTAAGGTCACAAGAAAAAATACATATAACGTTCCAGTTTCAGAAAAAAGAATCAACGACCCTCCTATTAAAAAAAAAGAAATCCGTTACGTTCTAATTATAGAACAGCAGCCTGTTGCTTTCCAGGCCCAGAGAAAACCATAAGTAACTTTCCAGTTCCAAAGATAAAACACTGTTTCTTTCTACTACAAAAAGAAATATCTTTCTTTTAAGGTCAGGAGAAAGCGATTATTTATTTTCAAATTCAGAGAAAACAGTTTATTTCTAAACAAGAAAATCAATCCGTAACATAAGCAATCTATAACATTCCAGGCTATAAAGAAACTTTCTAGTTCCAGATAAAGTAACGTTTTAGAATCCCAGCAAAAGTTATAAAATTTTATTTCAAGTTCCAGAGAAAGTTACCTTCAGATCACAAATAAACCATTTCTTGGTTGACAAGTTCCAGCGAAAATTGTTTCTTCAAGGTCAGGACAATATATTAGTCCCACGTTTACAGAGAAAGAAGTTGTTACCTTGTAATTCCAAAGAAAGCAACCCATTACTTTCAAATTCTATAACAAGCAATCCATTACATCCCATTAGTAAAGAAAACAACCCGTGACCTTCCAGCTATAAAGAAAGTAATCTGTTACTATTAAACTCACTTACACAAGTCAATTGGTAACTTTCCACTTCCAGAGAAAACAATGTTTTATTTAGTTCTAGAAAAGCATCTCGTTATTTTCCAGTCCAACATAAAGTATCAAGCTATTTTCTAGTTCCCGATAAAGTAACTTATAATATTTCAGCTACGACAAAGTCAGTTTTTGTAGAGAAAGTAAATGAACACATCAAATTTCAGGTAAGACTTTAACTCGAAAAAAAATCGCCCGTTTTGGAGTAAGAAAAAAACACTTTTGATAGTTTCAAAGGAGACAATAACAAAGGACGTCAATGTTTTACTGGAATTTGACGCTGATTAAATATAAAGTCGCGGAGTAAATGCCTTATCTCAACTTCCATGGAAAAGATCGGTAACCCGTTTCTTCTTGACATTTTTAATCCTTATTACTTGTTTATGGAATCCTGTACTCAAGTGGTGTCTTTGTTTCTTAGTGTTTCCGATGTTGCCATTGTCCATGGATTGTTCGTTCTCTTGGCTGACGGTTCGGCTTTCACTTACTTTATTGACGTATCTATAATCTAAAATATGTGAATTTGACAATAAAAGAAGAAACTGTTGGATATGCCATTGAACAGAAATCAGTCTTAGAGTTTATTCCGAAGGAAAGATGCTGTTACTTTTCAGTTTCAGAAAAAAACAACCTATTGGTTTCAAGTTTCAGAGAAATAAATTTGATATATCTATCTCAAAGAAAGCAATCTGCTATTTGCTGTCCTAGAGAAAGCAAGACATTGAGTTACCAATCTATCACAATTTCTAGAGGACACATCAACTTTCGCTTTCAATAAAAGGCCACCTATAACTTAACGAACAAGCTTCTTTCCAGTGCAAGAGAAAGCAACATATTCCTTTCCATATCAAGTGTCGGAGAAAGCATCCCGTTCCTAACCATTTCAAGAGAATGAAACAGTTACTTTCCAATGCTTGAGAAAATAACGAATCTTCTCCTTTCCAATGCCACAAAAGCGTATGTTATTTTCCATTTCAAGAGAATGAATCCGTTATTTCGCAATGCCAAAAAAGCCACTCGTTCTGTTCCATTTTGAGCGAATGAATCAGTTACTTTAAAGTGCCAGAGAAAGCAACTTGTTCCTTTTCATTTCAAGAAATGGGGGCAAAAACATAATTACCGAACAGAGTTGTCAGGAGCTGCAGTCACTCAAATAAAAAGAGAAAAATTGTAGACCGTAATGGTTCTGACTTGGTACAGGGATTTCAAAATAAATGGTGGGTTAAACCAGTTTTATAGCACCCCTTCCCCTTCTCTATTGCGGTAGTGTCCGGTAGCAACTCAACAGCAATTGCTATTGAAATGTCGTAGACAGTTAAAAGAAATGATCATCCAAGTATTAGAGACTGAATCTCGTCTATTCCTTTGCTAGGAAAAGCAATTTGTTTTTTTTTCAATTTCAAGAAAATGAATCTGTTATTTTTCTTGCCCCCCTCCAAAAGCAACATGTTCTTTTCCCATTTAAAGAGATATCCAATGCCAGAGAAAGCAACCTGCTCTTTTCCATATCCAGAGGTATGCAGCTCTTCCTTTCAAATGCCAAAATAAAGCAACCCACTCCTTTCCATTTCAAGAAAGTATTTCTATTGTTCCAAATCCAAAGAAAGCAACATGTTCTTTTTTCCATTTTCAGATAACGAATAAGTTATTTTCCAATGTACGAGAAAGCAATTTGTTCCTTTCCATTTAAAGAGAATGAATCCGTTGCTTTCAAATGCTAAAGAAAACAACTTGTTCCTTTTATTTCAAGAGAATCAATCTTATTCTTTCCAATGCCAGAGAAACTAAACGATTCTTTTCTTTTTCAAGAGAATGCATCAGTTACTTTAAGTGCCAAAAAGCACCATTTTCCTTTCCATTTCAACAGATGAAATCTGTTGTTTCCCACAGAGAAAGCAACTTGCTCTGTCTTATCATTTACTTTCCAGTGCCAAGAGTAAGTAACCTGTTCCTTTCTATTTCAAGAGAATGAATCAGTTACTTTCCAGTGCCAGACAAAGCAACCTGTTCCTTACCATTTTAAGAGAACGAATCTGTTACTCCCCTAGAATATAAATTAACAGCAATTGTTTTGGATATATCAAACCGAAGACTATTTAAACATGTCCGCAAATCAGCCAAAGAACCTGAGAAACGGACATTTCTCAAAATCCAATTCGCCAATAAAGGCTTGGATGTCATAAATCTCGCCAACATTCTACATAGCAAAATAGTGACATCAATCACTCCACCTTACTTCAAAGATCAATCTGTTCCACTTATTTCGTATTCCTACACTAAACCCATCCATTGCAACATTTATTTTCAATAACGGTACAAACGGGTATTGCGTGATTTCAAAATTGACGACTTCAAAGCCAAACCACCTGATTGCGCTTGCTCGACTTCCCCTTTCAATTACAGTCCGACCGGGCACGTAATAAACGATGACCTAGATATTATAGACAATATCAAACTACGGGAGGTCTTTTCAAAAGGTCCCAAATTCCGTGAACCTCAGCATATAAACTGGAAGTACAACTTCAAAATTTTCATGGATGCAGTTGAGGACTACTATGCGAGGAAGTGGGCTCGAAAATTACGCCTATGTCCCTGCAGACAAAGCTTCTAACAACATACTGTTCGTGTGTAAGAAACACTATCTTGACTGTCTGGTTAAGGAGATGGGAATTGATAGTTAATCAGGAAACCCAACTTAAACCCAAGCTACACTATCAAGGGAGAAGATTATGGAAAATCCCAACTGTTTTATCATTTGGAATCAAAGCGGATGATGAAAACAATCAGGACCCCTACATCTACTAGGTCCCTAAACTTCATAAGAAGGACTATACTATGCGAGGAAGTGGGCTCGAAAATTACGCCTATGTCCCTGCAGACAAAGCTTCTAACAACATACTGTTCGTGTGTAAGAAACACTATCTTGACTGTCTGGTTAAGGAGATGGGAATTGATAGTTAATCAGGAAACCCAACTTAAACCCAAGCTACACTATCAAGGGAGAAGATTATGGAAAATCCCAACTGTTTTATCATTTGGAATCAAAGCGGATGATGAAAACAATCAGGACCCCTACATCTACTAGGTCCCTAAACTTCATAAGAACGCACACAAACAGAGATTCATTGCGGGGTCTTCTAGATGCTCCACGTAGCCACTTTCTAAGCTCCTTACTACTTTATTGACAGCAGTCAAAGATGGACGAGCGGCGTCAATCAGATGTGGAATCTAAAAAATTCTAAAAATCTCCTTGAACACATATCCTCTAGCAGTCTTGCCCATTGCCCCAACATACAAACTTTTGATTTTTCTACTCTTTAGACTACCCTGCCACATAATAAATTAAAAACAGCAATTTCGGATTTGATACATCAATGTTTCTGCACTAAAAACGGAGAATGCAGATAGTGAAAGGCAATAAATATTTTTTAAAGAACCACACTGAGTCAAACAAGAAGTACACGGAGAAGGACGCAATCAAGATGTTGGAATTTTTAATAGATAATATTTTTGTCGAATTTGGAGGCTACGTTTTCAACAGACAATCGGGATTCCCATGCACCCGAACTAACTGTGCGCCACTTTTAGCTGATCTCTTTCTTTTCTCGTGCGAGGCCACGTTTTTACAAGGACTAACACAGAAAAAACAAAAACATTTAGCCCAGTCCCTTAATTTCAGCTTCCGCTACATAGACGGTGTACTTTCTCTTAATAATTCAAAACTCAAGGAATATTTACACCAGAAATATCCCAATGACCTTGAAATTAAAGAGACAACTGATACACCTACTTCAGCTTCGCACTTAGATCTTGTAATATACATTGACAAAGATGAACGTTTGAAATCAAAGCTATATGACAAACGTGATGGTTTTAACTCTGAGCAACAATATGCATACCTCTCCAGCCTATGGAGTGTACATTTCACAGTTGATTCGCTACTGTCCTGTCGAGCATGTAGTTTATATTGCGATTTTTTGAATAGAACAAAAACGCTGTCCCAAAAGCTGCTTAGTCAGGGATTTGTTCAGCCTTTGTTAATTCTATGGCCGTCACCATGACATCATTGGAGATATGACGTGTCTGTGTCCAAAATGAAAACGGACATTTTCGGCTAGACATCACGTCTTCACGGATTTGACATAGCCGGTTTTGACTCAAACCTGGATTGACTCACTGATAGTGTGACGGGTGCCGCTAGCGAAGCAGGACATGGTTACCCTTCCGGAGCACCTGATGTCACTCCCGGTTTTCATGGGAGTTCATACTACGAGTGCCTTAGTTCTTAATGTCTTCTTTTTATTTCCGTGCATTGTAGATGTCTCACGTCCTTATTTGTCTTTGTTGTTCTCGATCGCCATTTTTGCCATGTCTTTGGACTTCGATTTTTGTGGTCATCACTTCACTTATTCCCTTGATATTCTACTGCCGTTGTTTCCAGTACCAGAAAAAGCAACCTACTCCTTACCATTTTAAGAGATTGAATCTGTTACTTTCCAATGCCAGGCAGAGAAAGCAACCTACCCCTCCATTTCAAGGAAGAATCAGTTACTTTCAAGCGCTGGAGAATGTAACTTGTACCGTCCATTTCAAGAGAATGAATCAGTCACCTTTCAATGCCAAAGAAAGCACCAATTTCCTTTCCATTTCAACAGAATAAATCTGTTTTCCATTGTCAGAAAAAGCAACTTGTTCTGGCTGATCATTTACTTTCCAGTGTCAGAGTAAGTAACATGTTCCTTTCTATTTCGAGAGAATGAATCAGTTACTTTCCAATGCCAGAGAAAGAACCTGTTCCTTACCATATCAAGAGAATACATCTATTGCTCTCAAATGCTTAAGAAATCAACTTGTTCCTTCCAATTTCAAGAGAATGAATCAGTTACTTTCCAGTGTCAGAAAAAGCAACATGTTCCTTACCATTTTAATAGATTGAATTTGTTACTTTCCAATGCAAGAGAAATCAACCTACCTCCCCAATTTCAAGGATGAATCAGTTACTTTCCAGTGTTGGAAAATGTAATGTGTACCCTTTCATTTCAAGAGAATGAATCAGTTACTTTTCAATGCCAGAGAAAGCAACCTCTTCCTTTCCATTTAAAGAGAATGATTCTGTTGCTTTCAAATGCCAGACAAACCACCCGTTCCATTCCATTTCAAAAGAATGATTCTACTGCTTTCCAGTGCAAGAAAAGGTAACTTGTTCCTTTCCATTTCAAATGAATGAATAAATTGCTTTCCGGTTCCAGAAAAAGCAACTTGTTCCTTTCCATTTCAAAAGAGTGAATCTGTTGCTTTCCAATGCCACACAAATTTAAAGCACCCCGTTCTATTCAATTTCAAAAGCATGATTCTGTTGCTTTCCAGTGCAAGAAAAGACAACTTATTCCTTGCCATTTCAAGAGAATGAATGAATTGCTGTCCATTTCAAGAAAAAACACATTGCTCCTTTTCATTTCAAAAGAATGAATCAGTTTCTTTTCAGTGCCTCAGAAAGCAACCTGTTCCGTTCAATCTCAACAGATTGAATCAATTACTTTCCAATACCAAAGAAAGCTACATGTTCATTTTCATTCCAAGTTAAAGAATCTGTTGATTTCCAGTTCCAGGAAAGCAACTTATTCCTTTCCATGTCAAGAGAATGAATATGTTGCTTTCAAGTGGTAAGGAAGAGCAACTTGTTCTTTCCATTTCAAGAGAATGAATCTGTTGCTTTCAAATGCCAGAGAAATCCATTTAAAGAGAATGAATCTGTTGCTTTCCAATGCAATAGAAAGCAACTAACTTGTTCCTTTCCATTTCAACAGAATAAATCTGTTGTTTCCAATGCCAGAGGAAGCAGTTTGTTCCTTTCCATTTCTTGAGAATGAACCAGTTACTTTTCAGTTCCAGAGATAGTAACCTGTTAAGAGAATGAACCTGTTGCTTTCCAATGCCTGAGAAGCAACTTGCTCTAACTGATCATTTATTTTCCAGTGCCAGAGAAAAAAAACCAACCCCTTTCCACTTTCCTTTCCGGAACACCTGATGATACCTCAGTTTTTATAGGGATTCACACTGCTGTGCTTTAGTTTTGTGGCGTTTTTGTTCATTTTTGTTTGTTTGTTGTGTATTTGTCATGCTGTCTCGGTTCGTGTTGCTGTGAATTGCCGTGATTTTGGATTTGTGGTTTTGGAATTTCCCCTTCCCTCGTTCTTGCTTCGTTATTTGTTTGCCGATGTATTCCACATCAAAGAGAATTAATCCGTTACTTTCAAATGCCAAAGAAAGCAACACGTTCCTTTCCATTTTAAGAGAATGATCTATTACTTTCCAGTGCCAAAACAAAGCAACCCGTTCCTTTCCATTTCAAGAGAATGCATCAGTTAATTGAAACAACCCGCTCCTTTCCACATCACGAGAATAAATCTGTCATTTCCCAATGCCAGAGAAAGCAACCTGTTCATTTCCATTTCAAGAGAATGAATCCGTTGCTTTCAAATGCCACAGAAAACAAGCCGTTCCCTTTCCTTTCAAGAAAATAAAACTAATGGCAGGGAAGGCAACTTGCTCCTTTCACTTTCAAGAGAATGAATCTGTTTATATCGACTACAAAAGAAAGCAACTTGTTCCTTTCTATTTCAAGGGAATAGATGGTTATTTTCCAATACAAGAGAAAGAACCTGTTCCTCATCATATCAAGAGAATGGATCTGTCGCATTCCAAGGCAAGAGAGAGCAACCTGTTCCGTCCATTTAAATCTGTTGCTTTCCAATGCCATATGAAGAACTCGTTCCTTTTCATTTCAAGAGAATGAATGAGTCACTTTCCAGTGCCAGAGAAAGCAATCCGTTCCTTTTCATTTCAAAAGAGTATATCTGTTGCTTTCCAATGCCAGAGAAAGCAACTTGTTCGTTTCCATTTCAAGAGGATGAATCTGTTGATTTCCAACAAAGGCAACTTGTTCCTTCCCATTTCAAGAGAATTAATCAGTTTAAGTGCGCGAGAAAGCAACTTGTTCGAAAGAATGAATCTGTTGCTTTCCAATGCAAGAGGAAGAGAAACTCGTTTCTCTTCCGTTTAAAGAGACTAAATCAGTAACTTGAAAATGGCAGAGAAAGAAAACTGTTCCTTTCCATTTCAAGAACATCAATCTGTTGCTTTCAAAAGCCAAAGAAAGCAAAATGTTCTTTTCCATTTCAAGAGAATGAATTAGTTACTCTCAAGTGCCAAAGAAAGCAACATGTTCTTTTCCATTTTAAGAGAATAAATCAGGTACTTTCCAATGCCAAAGAAAGCATCCTATTCCTTTCCATTTCAAGAGAATGAGTCTGTTACTTTCTAGTATCAAAGAAAGCAATCCAATATCACATTCATCAAAAGTGATACATTGTAAATTTTCCAGCTCCAGAGAAATTGGTAAAAGACAAAGCACAATCAGACAGGAGATACGATATAATCATTAAATGAGTATCAGGGACACCATTGTTTAGCAGACGAAATGCGATTCTTTTTAGTGTCAGGGAAAGTGTATGCCACAAATGGTACCTTTCATGCCTTACTGACAAAGTAATGTGATAGACAACATTGTGTGATAAATGACGGGTTCAGTATAACTTCCATTTACATGGAAAATGATGCTTAACAGATGATATGTCAGTCTCTCGCATGTCCTAAGCAAATTCTTGTAAAAGAGATAAAATGTGTAATACTTAGACTCAAATACAACATTGTACTATGCAATTATATGTCTTTAACAAGTTTCTCTTTTGCGACATCACATGTAAAAAATCTATTTTAGCTAATTATCATACGGGACTCCACACATAGCAATATATATTTTAAAAGGGCTCCCAAAGGATTTTATCTCAGATTTCACTGTTTTTAACGATTAAAACAAATTTCTTCAAGGAATTTATTTCTAGGATAATGTTGTCACTTCTGTACATAACCGTGTAACAAAAGTCACGCACAATCTCGATATGACGATAACTGGTACTCGACCGGTAGAAAAGAATTTGGTTGGTATGTTGATTTACCCGAAACTTCAGGTGTTATCATAGAGTGGTAAAACCCCACCTTTGTGCTAATGAAAGAAATATGGTGACTGCTGATACTTGTATTGATTCTAAAACTTTGTGTACAGTAATCTCAACGTCCTAAGTAATTTGTAGTTATAATACATGAACTGCAAATATATCAAAATCTTGAAGTTATGCAAGATCACAAATATTTTCCAAATTATGGAATAATCCTTGATAATTCTGTCAGTGAATTCTAACAAAACTTTGAATCTTTCAAAGATAATGAGACTCATGTTATTCAAATGTGCTTAGCAAAATTGATAGTGTCAATGCAATTTTCCAAGATTTGGCTTTGCTCATCTGTACTTGTTCTGCTCACAGGGTTAGTATTGCAAGTATCATAACAAATTATTGCTGCTCAATATGAAACTTTGTTCTCACAGAGAAAGTTCTTTTATTGTTCATATACGGGATGGTGGGGCATGCATGCTTTATATTTGATGACAAGATAAGGGTCAAAATTGGCAGCAAACTACAAGTTACCGATAATAGCTTTTCATCCACTAAAATCTAGTTATCAAATGCAAAATGGTGTGTGGCATCATACACCTCAAATGACTTACATATAATAGTGACTAGTTATAAGTATATATATCGATCACTATTTATTTAAGGATGCAGAGATGGAGGCAGACCAACTCTACTAGAAATGAGACACAACAAACCTGATAACATCTTGTGTGACCTCATAATTTCACTTGTCACTAATTCCCATAATTGGTGACAAGCTAATTATGGGAATTAGTGATAAGCATAATTAGTGATAAGCTTTCAATCATTTTTGTTGTCTCGCCCACGACGAGTCGCGAAAGCAAGACATAGCGATAAAAAATTCTGTTGTCGGCGTCGTCGGTGTCGTCATCAACATTTATTTTAATCCTGTGGTTAAAGTTTTCTAAACATTAATATCTTCATCAAACCTTTATGGAGTCATTTTAAATTTGGACAGAAGCAAGAAAATGGTCAGAAAATTACCTCTAGCTGAAAAATTAGTTTTCCGTAATTTTTCTGTATTTCGACTTTATTTTAACCCTGAGGTTAAAGTCAAATGAAGTTATCTAATCTTTTTGGAATTTCACAAAAAGTGGTAAAACGTGAGATGATGGTCAGAAAATTACCTCAGAACTGAAAAAAAATGAATTTTTTTTTCTTGGTTTTTCTGTATTTTTTCCAAATTTGGACTTCGTTTTTTTTTCTAAAAAAATTCAATGTTAGTTGTTAAGAAGTAGAATAGAGTCTTTGAATCTTAATAGAATTACATTAAAATTGACAGCTCTGCATAAAATGTGCAGATGTGTAACAGGCTGTTAGGATTTTGATTCCAACTTTGGTAAATTTCCTGAAAATGTCTAAGACCAATAATTTTTGAAATTTTTGCATTCAAAAAAATTTTAACAATGTTTTAGTGTCAAGCATAATTTTGAACACTAAAGAATTAAATAAAATGGTTCCAACTTTGGTAAATTTCCTGAAACTCTCAAAGACAAGCTATTTTTAGAAATTCTTCTTAGCAACAATGCTTTTTTAATAAATTTGAATCAAACAAATTTTAATATGGAAATGAAATGAAGTTTTTGATTCCAATTTTGGTTACATTCCTGGAACTCTCAAAGACCTGTTATTTTTTGGAATTCTACCTTGCAACCATATCTTTTTCAATTCCTTACATTTATAAAGATCATTTTCAAAATTCAAATTGCAAGAATCTTTGATTTTTATTTTGATAAATTTTCTGCAACTCTCAAAGACCTGTTATTTTTTGGAATTCTACCTAGCAACCATATCTTTTTCAATTCCTTACATGTATTAAGATCATTTTCAAAATTCAAATTGCAAAAATCTTTGATTCTTAGGCCATGTAAAATCAATTATCTGGTTCTCAGATAATGACTTTCAAAAAAATGGTGAGGGAGGGAGGGTATTTAATTTATGTATTTATTTTGTATGCTCATTCATACTCCATCGTTAACTTTTCAGATTTTATGAATAAANATTTTCTGCAACTCTCAAAGACCTGTTATTTTTTGGAATTCTACCTAGCAACCATATCTTTTTCAATTCCTTACATGTATTAAGATCATTTTCAAAATTCAAATTGCAAAAATCTTTGATTCTTATGTTGATAATTTTCTGCAACTCTCAAAGACCTGTTATTTTTTGGAATTCTACCTAGCAACCATAACTTTTTAAGTTCCTTTCAGTTAAAATGATGATTTNAGACTCCCTTATAGACAAGGGAATAATTGATGAACCTTGATTAGATCCTATGGGATCCTGTAAATAAGGTGTATTTTTGTATTATTTACTTGGTCACAAGTTGGTGACAGCAGTACAAGTGGAAGGGTTATAGTCAGATACACTGACCATTTAGATAGAGACAAATCTATCAAGGAAGTCACAAAAATAAATTCTTCCAATGAGCAAAATGATAGAGGGATAACCTTCCAGTGACTGCAATGACAGATTCTTTATTTTCGAGTTCAGAACAAGATCTAGAGAGACCCTTCTCAGACTGGATTTCCAAACATTCTCGTGCATTAAAGGATCTCTGTTTTCTGNAAGACAAGCTATTTTTAGAAATTCTTCTTAGCAACAATGCTTTTTTTAATAAATTTGAATCAAACAAACATTTTTAATATGGAAATGAAATTGCCAAAGTTTTTGATTCCAATTTTGGTTTACATTCCTGGAACTCTCAAAGACCTGTTATTTTTTGGAATTCTACCTAGCAACCATATCTTTTTCAATTCCTTACATTTATAAAGATCATTTTCAAAATTCAAATTGCAAAAGTTTTTTATTTTTATTTTGATAAATTTTCTGCAACTCTCAAAGACCTGTTATTTTTTGGAATTCTACCTAGCAACCATAACTTTTTAAGCTCCTTTCAGTTAAAACGATGATTTTCAAAAGTTAAATTGCAAAAATCTTTGATTCTTATTTTGGTAAATTTCCTGGAACTCTCAAAGACCTGTTATTTTTTGGAATTCTACCTAGCAACCATATCTTTTTCAATTCCTTACATGTATTAAGATCATTTTCAAAATTCAAATTGCAAAAATCTTTGATTCTTATGTTGATAATTTTCTGCAACTCTCAAAGACCTGTTATTTTTTGGAATTCTACCTAGCAACCATAACTTTTTAAGTTCCTTTCAGTTAAAATGATGATTTTCAAAAGTCAAATTGCAAAAATCTTTGATTCTTATTTTGGTAAATTTCCTGAAACTCTCTCTCAAAGATCTGTTATTTTTGGGAATTCTACCTAGCAACCATATCTGTTTCAGTTCCTTACAGTATTAATAATTATTTTCTATAGTGAAATTTCCAAAATCTTGGATTCCAATCGTGGAAAATTTAATGAAACTTTAAAAGACCAGTTATTTTTTTGAATTCTACTTAGCAACCAAACATTTTTTGAAAAAATTTCATTGAAAACAGTCATTGTACAAAATTAGCCGATAACAATTTTGGTATGAAAGTCTCTAAGACCAGATATACCTAGCAAACTCAACTGAATATAGGCCAAATTATATTGGCAGTGTAGTGAGCGGGCGAGACACTAGGTTCCGTGGAACCTTTACGAATTTTTAATATAAGTACATGTATTTAGTGTATTGTAGAACAATGTCTTGAACTAAATGAAAACAGATTGATTTCTGGACCAAAAATGTGTTCAACAAGCCCACAAATAAGGAAAATGATATTCCAATCTTCCTGGAAACAAATTTAAATGGATGAAATCAAGTGAAATGGTAAATGCATATTTACCAATAGGAATGCAGACTGAAAGAGATTTTCCAGTAGATTGCAACACCCACACTGATTTTATGCCCACTTCTGGAATGCAAATTTAAACAGGCTTTTTTCATGATTTGAGGTTGTTCTAAGTAAAAATATGAAATCAGCAAAGGGTGCAAGAAGGGAGTTCTATGCAAATTGGGGTAATAACAAAATTACTGAACAGAGCTGTCTAGTGCCGAAGTCCATGAGACAAAAACACAAAGACAAGTTGATTGGTACATGAAATTTAATTTTCCGGTGTATTCTTTTTCATTTTATATTGAAGTATATAAATAGTTAAATTTGCTTGGTAAAAGGATAATTTGGGTAAAAAAAAAACTTTTGTAACCAATCAGGACTAGAATTTTTATCATCAAATGCACTTCATGACCAGATTTAAGGTCATGGGAGGTTGACAGCTATAGGAATGTATTTCTGCTTTCAACAAACACACAAAAGCTCCAATCTTGAAGGTCCCATGTTGTGTAAAATCATTCATAAATAATGATTATAAAATGATATAAAGTTATTATTTTTTTTTATTAAAAACATAAATTGCCAATAAACAACAAATTAATTTTAACTGGATAAATAATTAATGAAATCAAAATTCTTTCAAATTATTTAAAAAATAAATCTTGTATAAAATGTAAATAGGACGGAATGTAATCCTTCTACTCACCAGGTAAAATAAATAATTGCAGAAATTTTTTTATCACAGATACATATATAATCTATATTGCCAGAATGTATAAAGATTATGGCTTAAAACTTTAAATGCAATACACATTTAATTGTCCATTAGAAAAATATCACATTATTGTATGTCATTTTTAGTAAAAAAAATTGTCATATTTTTTTGGTGACTTCTTAAGATAGAATCTTTCTCCACTTTGTTGAGACCATATATCATGTATTAGTCAAATGTCTTTGTACTGTGTATATCCATCTCTGTACTTGGGTTGTTTAAAATTGATTTCACATCCTGAAAGAATTTAAAAATTAAAGATTTTTCAAAATTTCATTTATGCATTTTTATTTTTACATTATGTGTATAATGCTGTTAATGGCCACAACTAATTTCAGAGTCTCTGTCATAATATGCTTACCTTAACTCTATAGCTAATTAAGCCAAAGACAGTCTAAAGCAAGCATTAACTTGAACATTATGCTTGAAGACATACTGGTTTCAGTAGCTTGTCAAACTTTTTAGTAATGAAGACCTTTTTGAGATTCTCCCTTGTGCACAGCTTTGTCCTTACAGGTGATTTTGGCATTACATTTTAGATAATTCATGCTCTTGTAGCCTTAAAGGATGTACCCTGGTCAATTTGAAAATAAGTAAGATTTCAAATAAATATATTGTTTAGTTAGAAAACTGAAAAAGAAGTTAATTAAGCGAATAAAAAATGATAGGTTGCTGATGTCGTTTTTGAAATAATGTTGATTAAAAATTTGTCAGAAAACTGAATGCCTTTGAATTTTTCATAGGTTTAAATAAGTAATTTTGTCAATATAGTCACCTGCAGAAAGTTACTGCAATTTCTGTATGTCGTTATTTTTTTATCATTAACCTGATAAACTGATTATGTGCTAAACTATAGATTATAAATGTACTCACAACAGATTTAAATGTTTGGCAGGCCTGTACTATATCTTGTATCAATGGATGTTCTATCAGTATTTTCCATTGGAGTGATTCAACATCTTCACCACCGAGCTCATGGTAAACTCCAGCAAGTTTTTCCTGTTATAGATCAGAGAAAAATAAGTGACAAATACAAAATTTTTAACCCCAATAAGAATATTAAATGTACAAGGTACTCATAAAATAGCAATAAAATAATTTGGGGAGTTTAACGATGTATAAACATGGCCAGATGGCTTACATACTGTATAAAATCCAAAGAATTTTATGTAAAGTTTGTGAGTAAAAGGCCACGTTTATACATCCATGAACTCAAATTACATTTTTTCTTATAATTTCAAGTTTTTGCACTGAAAACACTGTTGTCAATAAATTTGATGTTGCAATATACCATTCTTTTTTTTTACTTTCGAGTGTATTAATTGAAAAATAACAGTTTTCATGACTTTGACCAATGAGATTGGATGTTCTAATGAAAATCAGAATTATTACAGGAATATATATATATATATATATATGTATACATAAGAATTCAGTTTATGAAGTTCTAATCAAGAACAAAATGCGCTTCAGCATGTCAAAATTGTACTTCAATGGCTATTATTTAAATTACTCATACAATGGACAGTTGTTACAAAATGAAGCATAATACATTCAAGCACAAATCGAGACCAAGGTAAAAAAAAAAAAGCGTAAAACTTGTCAAGGTCATAAATTCTTCTGACGTCACAGTGGAAAGTATGTTAAAAGAGGCAGGGACTTTGCTTCTCCATTAAAGGTTTCGGGACATTGAAAATCATATTTCACGGAAGAAATAGCTACTTACATTCGATCAAAATCAAAGATGGTATATCTTCACTCATGTAAGAAATTCTTCATCTTATTATCTCATTTTGCTGCGCACCACTTGAGAAAAGAATGAATTTCTTACCTTCATGAAAGATATAACAATCTTTGATATGCTCTCATGAAAGAAGCTACATGTATTAATCTATAATGGAAATTCAGTACCTCAAATCACATAAAAACCTCACATAATCCAAACTATTTTTTGTAGAACAAGCATTCTACTTTTGTATGTAGTGAATTTGTTTTGCAACCCATTTGGCATATTAGTAACATATCTTTGATTATAAATTATAAAACAACTCACTCTTGATGTAGCGTCCTCCGGATCTGCTGATACACTGAATCTATGACTGTCCCCTTTAGCACTTTCACCATGATGTAGAACTGCATATAAAGCATCCAATGAAACTTCAGCATCTGCTGCTTCAACTGGAATGTCTTCTGCTGCAGGTGGTGGGGATGGATCATCTAAACTGTCTAAATTGCTGAGAAAATAAAAATTACAGTAACATTTAAGTTGCAAATCAACGTATAAAGCCCATGCAGAGGCCAAGCACAGGTCATGGTATAAATTTAAACCATTTTTTAACTTAACATGACAGATAACTACACAGAACAAGAGTTGTCAGAAGACAACATAGCTCACCGGGGATTCCAGTAACCTCAATGCACAATAAATTCGAAAGTAATAGAAAGCTTTCTTCACAAGAAAGTCACATATCAAATATAAACACCCTGTCACTAAACAACTTAATTCTATGAGCAAAGTTAAAGTTTTTAAAAAATTGCCCTCAGGGCAAGGTCAAGGTCAAAATGTCTACAAGTATGGTACCAGAAGAAAAATCTCCTCATAAGGAAGTTACATACCAAATATGAACACCCTACAACTAAATGCCTACCTTCTAGAGGCAAGGTTTAAGTTTTTTTTAAAAATTGCCCAAAGGGCAAGGTCAAGGTCAAAATGTCTATAAGTATAGTACCAGAAGAAAGCTCTCATCACAAGGAAGTCACATACCAAATATCAACATCCTAGCTATTCAGGTCTCAATTCCACAAGCCAGGTTAAAGTTTTGCTGACGCCGACGCCGAGGGTATGACAATAGCTATCCGGACATTCGTCCCGGCGAGCTAAAAAGCAGGCAATGTCTTCCAACCCTCTTATTATATTTGTCACACATGGTTCATGTCAGTAAATGGGAATGGTTTAAAACAATTCATCCTAACAGTCACTCATGCATAAAATAAAGGTTACAGACAACATCAAAAGCACTTATGGCAACAGTCGTCCCAAGATGCACAGAGGGAAAGTATCCTCATCTTTGAATTGAAAAAAAATATACAGCTGCGCCAAGCTGCATGATACACCAGTTGTCACCCCTTCAAACCTAAGTGATTTAGGTTAGGGATTCTCAATTTAGAATGCACCTATACCTGCCTAAGTAAGCTTGATATCTCTTTAAGAAATCAATCAGCAAAGTTTGAAGTGAGCTGATCAATGAATTTCAGTTAGATCCTAACATGTAAAAAATTGCCATAAATTTGACAAATAAAGTCCCATAATTTTTGTAAGAAAAAATAGAAATTTCATGAAAAAGTATACAGATTGTGAGGCCACCATATCTGATACCTCTACAAAGTTTGAAGTGATTTGGCCAAATAAAAAATTACCTAAAAATTTACGAATAAAGTCCCATAACTTTTGCAAGAAAATCAGAATTTCACGAAATAGGCCATCATACTCTATACCTCTACAAAGTTTGAAGTGAATTGGCTAAATTGTTGTCAAATTAGAGCACGACATATGAAACGGACGGAGAGATGGATAGATGGACAATCGAACATCAGTATACCATAATAAGTCCGTCATTAGACGGACATATAAAAACTGTTACCTTATAACGAGATTATTCTTCAACATTCCAGTACAAGGTGGTGTGACTGGTAAGGTTTACTTTAAAGCTATATTCTGTAACAGAAATCCAAGCTATAATTCTATAAATACCTTTCAGTTACACTGGGAGGTCTAGGATCTCCCAATTTTCCCAGCCTTGGCATGTGGTGACCACAAGATACAGATAATGCTCTTAAAAATCCTTCTTGTGTATATGGATGTGCACTGAAGTACATTAGCTACAAAAACAATAACATACTTTAATACTTAAATGAATTCCAATAAAATATATTACAATTAATTCATAATAGTTAAAATGAATACTAATAAAATATATTACAGTACATTGAAAATTTTTCTGCATTGGTTTTGCTGATTTGGGTGCAATCTTTACCCTTCAGAGATTCTTTAAACTCTTAGTCTTTCAATGTTATTCTATATTCTGTATTCAATGATGATATATAAATTTGTTGAAATGTCAATGTCAATCTGCTAACTTGTTTTTGGAGATTTCCATATAAAAGAAGTTTGCTATTGAAACGAATGCAAAATAAAAGAAGTTTGCTATTGAAATGAATGCAAAGTATGAAAATATCTCCTATACTGAATGACACAAATACAGTGAAACCTGTCTAAACCAAACCCCTCTGGGACTGAAGAATTTGTAAGGTTTGGACAGGTGTTCAGGTTACACAGGTTCCAAGTATATAGAATTTCAATCAAAGGGTCTTCACGTCATGTTTGGTTTAGACAGGGCTTCGATTTAGTTAGGGTTCGGTGTAAACAGGTTTCAATGTACTTATAAATTGCTTTTCTTTCTCTTGCAAGTCAAGGTTTCTGATATTTAAAGTATAACATATGGCATTTATTTTTTGTACTGTTATCTAAAAATATAAATACTTTTCAGTAAGACATATGCAATTACATGTAAATAATGTCAAAAGAATATCATTTAGCAGCATCAAAAGAATTTCTTTTTCTTTTTAACCAGATGTCTTTTAAATTTTTAGCCCTTTCCTCTATTCTCTTCTAAACTGTTATAATGTCAGCATAAGACTACGTTGCTGATTACCAATATTCATCCCAGTCAAAAAAGTAATGGTTTCAATATTATATTCTGTATTTGATAAAGGCATGGGTGTTTCATGTTTGTGGACATAAATACCTACCATACTTTTGTAATCCATCACTACTGGAGTTTTTGTATGATCAGCAAAGAAATCAAATAATACTGCCTTCAGGTTGGCTTGTCTGTTAAATCCTGTGGTACCTGTACTTGAACCAAACCAGAGGTCCATCTGAATTAATGAAAATTAAATGTAGCACCATGTGTAAAATATTGATTATCTCCCCTTTTTCCCCTTCTAAACTAGAGAATGTGTCTCTAAGACACGGATTCCCCGCCAAAAGATTAATCGCAAAAGATAACCTTATCATAAAATGTAGGTCAAAGCCACTTAATTGTCATTGATGCGGGCAGTACTCACCAAGGCAATTAATTTGATGAAATATCAGTGTCCTATAATGTGTAGTTGTTGAGAAAATTGGACATAAAAGCAAAACTTAACCAAAATCACCAAGCGTAAAATGTAGGTCAAGGCCACCTAATTGTCAATGATTTGGGCAATACTCATCAAGGCAAATAATTTGATGAAATATCATTGTCCTATAATGTGCATAGTTGTTGAGAAAAGGACTTAAATTCAAAACTTAACCAGAGTCACAGAAGTGTAAAATGTAGGTCAAAGCCACCTAACTGTCAATGATTTGGGTAGTACTCATCAAGGCAATTAATTTGATGAAATACTATTGTTCTATAATGTGTAGTTGTTGAGAAATGGACTTGAAATGCAAAACTTAATCAAAGTCAGTGAAGCGTAAAATGTAGGTCAAAGCCAGCTAATTGTCAATGATTTGGGTAGTATACATCAAGGCAATTCATTTGATGAAACATCATTGTCTTATAATGTGTATTTGTTGAGAAATGGACTTTAACACAAAACTTAACCAAAGTCACTCAAACATGAAATGTAGGTCACAGAGTCAAACTGCCTAGTGAACTCTGTAGTACTATCAAATATCTACCTACTGGCCTACTATTATTGTTCTATCTCTTACAGTTTCTGAGAAATGGACTTAAACGCAGAACTTAACCGGACGTACGGACGGACAGAAGGACGGACAAGGGTAACACTATATGCCCCTTCCACATTCGTTGGCGGGGCATAAAATCAAAGCATGGAATGCTGTTAAGGCAGGTTCCTGGGTATTCCAGAAGTTCTGTAATTATTACTTTTTTGCTGAAATCTTGACATTTAATTTTTTCAAGAATTAAAATCCGAAATTTTCCTTCCCGGTTTAGGTTGCCTTTTCAGTTTTTATATGGGTTGCTGGCAATTTATTTAAAACTCTATTTATTTACATTTCATTGTCTTGCTCCTCTTTGTTGGTATAAGTACATGTAAGTATTCCAAAGTACAAGCCCGAGTACAAGTGTGACACTCGGTGGCCTAATTAATGTTGATATTTCCAATTTTGTCACTTCCTCTGTCAAGTCATCTAGTTCTTAAGTTTCATTATTTTTGCATATGATTAAATAACTCAATAACGAAGTCACTGTAAATTTACTATCTACATATGGGCATTTCGACAACTTATGTCTCATCAGTGCAAGCTACTGAGAATGGTAGGTTGTGCTCAGCTACAAATAACAAAACACCGAAGTTACTGTGAATAATGTAAACAGAATTTCAGCATTTTGAGTCCGAAGTCGAGCACTACGTTTGTGTCCCTCTGTTTCTCTATGGTGAACAACGTCATTTCATCCTCCGTGCACTAAGGCAAAGGTTATGCCACACAACAGAAACACTGCGTGTATATATTTATCACTCTTGCTCAAAAAGTNTATCTACCCTTTTTGCGGAGGCGACGCCATTTTGTCGTTAATACACAGCTGATTCGTGTTCTTGCGTAATCTCGTTAGGCGGAATGTGAATGGAACAGCCTTTGTTTACCTCGCAGGGTGTGATTGGAACAGCCAATATTTACTTCCGGTGTAACGGAAAAATATTTTTGAGAGAAAATTTTAATATCGGGAGCTTTCAGAGGCATATCGGTAGACGTGAGACCGGCTGCTAAAAACCGGTAGCCTCACGGTGAGACCGGGAGGGTTAACAACTCTGGTTACAACAGCGAAACTAGAAGTTACTATGTATCCATTCATAAAAACTGCGCGCCACAGGAAATTTTTATGAATGAACCGAATCGTGAATTTCGAATGTCAGTTTAAGTGCTCTGAGATTAAAAAAGCAAAGTATCTCTTAAAAGATATTAAATAAATACAATAAACATATAAAACGATGTAGTTGATCATGAAATGGACACTGTATCGCCACATGAATGGATTATTTTTTGTGCCTTCGTATGAATAACTGGTAAGCCGTACGCGTTTTTAACGATAGTCTGGATCATTCCGATTCTTTTCATATAGTCTCCTTAATGTAAGAGTCTGGTTGAAACAGACTTTTTTCAAGATGGCTTTTACCCGACAGCTAGAAGGCAGAGAACCTGCCTTAAAAATTCTTATGAAAAGGAAAAAGAAAATATCTATAAATATTTCATATATTTATACTATAAAATGTATCAAACACAATGTTTTGTTGTCTTTACAGAATTTGCATGGAAACAATATGTTTTAAACAATGAAAGCTGAATTATCTCCCCTTAAAAGAAAATCTATCATCATGTATTTTGACATGGAAATTGCCTGATTTGATACCCCTATTAATGTTAAAATTATGACTTTTCACAATCTATAAAATTACAAAGCAAGTTTTCACAAAATGGTACATTTATTTATTATCAGATTATTGTTGTATGTAATCATATATTCCATATAACCAAATACACTTTTTGTAGTAATAGTAACAATAAACAAAGATAGGGAAAAAATTTATATGAAAACAAAGCAATTCAATACAAAAGATATTTTTGTTTATTTTGAATGTACTATGTAAGCATACTTTCTTTCTAGCATGCAGAATTTTTGGGTATATGAACAACCTATTGTATTTCTAATTTGGTGTTTATTTCATCATGATTGGTACTCAATTGTGATTAGGCAATTAGATGTTGTGGATATTCTGCCCAAGTGCATTTTATCAAAAAAAGAAATAATATACTGCAGCTACCTACCCTATCATATTGCTCTCTGGTAACATAACCTGTAGATTTTTGGTCCATTTCTTTAAATTTCTCCAGTGTAGCCAACAGGTCTGATTGTGATGCTACTGGTATAGGTTGTGAAATAGCTAACAGACATCTCCTCCAGTCAACATATTCACCATCTGATGACAGGGCATTTGCAAATTCTTGTATCTAAATGAAAAAAAAAATCATTTCATGTAAATTTCTTGCTATATGCATTTACGATAAATTACTGCTTTGTCAAAATATTTATAGATACTAATTCAGGAATATATTATAAACCTTGGACTTCCAACACTTCAATGTAACCTATATTATTTGTGTTTTAGGGGCTTTTTTAACCTCTAGTTCACCAAGATTTATAGTTTTCTAAGTTTAAGATATCAGAGGTGAAATGAAATTTTTGTATGACATTTAAGAATTCAAGACAATAAAAGTTCACTTGTACTTTTATCTACTATTGTGTCAACTGATATTTTTGTTACCAGTCAATTTGCGATGTAGTGAAAAAATGGATAAATTAAAACTGAATGAACCTTTTATGTAAATCCAAAGAAAACCAATAATATAACTTCAAAATATTTAAAACAAATTGTATTAATGTGGTTCGGGTGTCTAAAACTGTGCATTCATCTTGCGCATGTGATGAAAATTGGAATTTACCATTAAAACGTTTTAAAAATGATACTGGATAGTTCATTGATAATAAATTAAATCAAATAAGCGACTCTTATGCTGCGAGCGTGAAAATACGTCACATTTTTGAAAAACTCTTATTTTATTAAGAGGAGATAATTCTAAAGAAATAAAAAGGGGGAACCACATTTTCGTGATTTTTTTTTTCAAAAATTTGATCGGTGACCCCAATTTTTTATTTCATACTTCAAAAGTTATTTCTTTAACAAAGTTTATACAGTCAACTCCATTTAATTGCATACCTCCTATAGAATATTATACAGTTACTGTCTTTTGTTGAGGTAAATGTGCAGTGTTATTGACTTTTGGGAAAACAGATATTCACCGAGGCGCATGGCGAGGTGAATATCTGTTTTCCCAAAAGTCAATAACACTGCACATTTACCGAAACTAAAGACAGTAACTGTTTTATTCTATCATCCGATAAATACATAATAATTCTTTAAATATCATGTATTATACCATACACCTAGAAATTTTCTATGGGTGACTTTGGACATTACATAAAATAAATGAAATATATACTTTTGAAAAAAATATTTTGTGGAAAAGTAGAACAATAAATAAATTTCAATTATAATCTTTACTCTCAGATATTCTCAGATTCTAGCTAACACTGAGTTTTCAACTTTTGACTTGCAGGAAATGTACATGTAAATCATATTGATAGAACTATACGTTATTTGTTTTCAAAGGAAATTTGAGATCCAAAATAATATGAAGTGAATGAACTCAGTACTTGAAAAGTATTTGCTTGTAAATCGAAAAAAGGTTTGATATGTTCCGTGATACTAGTATGTGCCTTTTTCAAAGAACGATCAGTGTTATTTGCAACCTTTTAGTAATACTAGTATTTAGTAACCAATAAGATTTTTGAATTATTCTGCTGTCGCCATTTAGTTGTTCTGACGAGGCTTTAAACAACAGATGTTCGTTAAAAGAGTCAGCTTCGTCTTTTATCTTTTTCCGATTGTTCCACGCTGGTGGGAGGATGTGGAGAAGGGAGGGGATTGACATTTTTATGCAAC
>MJUU01049737.1:108020-123798 GCA_002080025.1 Modiolus philippinarum
AACAAATAATAAAAAACAAACAAACTGCAAATCTGATGCACTGGCATCAATTATCAACATTTTATAAAATTCCAGTTCATATTCATTATTTTGTTCAATCAATGAGACAATCAATTCATCATTTCTGAAACTAAAGGATCATCGGTAAAATGATATTGCATTAAAAATTTAGATGCATGATCAATCTATTTTCAACCAATCACATCACATCATTTACATCTAGAGCCAATCAAATGTTGTGCTTTACCCATGATGTATTAGTCTCTGAAATGCTAACTGACATCAAGTCAAAATTTCTTACATCATTCAATAAGAAATCTTCTTGTTTGATTACTAGTTCTTGTTTCAGTGACTTCTTCTCTTCGATGGCATTTCTCATAACTTCTGACATATGATCAACACTGTAAGACAAACACAGGTACACATTCATTAATTCTTATTTCATTGAAAATGTTTTCTAAATTCTATGTAATTTTAGAAATTATTGCATGTATTTTTGCAATACAGGACTTTTGAGACATGTTCACTCCTGAAATTTTTTGAATATTATAGGATAGAATCAATACATCAATACCTTGAGAGGGTTTCTATTAAATCTATTTGTAGCGCTTCTTGTTAATTGTTTTTCGTCAATTAAAACTAAGTTCAATTATTGTCATGTAGGTCAAATTATAAGTACACTTCAATTTCATAAATAGTTTGTTTTTAGGTGGTATAAATATTTATTTCATTAGGTCAGAATGCCAGTTATCCTTCTTACTGGTATTTGAGGAGATCGTTTCTGCCTTCAATTACGCAAGAGATCTTATCTCGAAAGTCCCATATTTATGACTATTTTCAGAGTTTGTCATTTAAAAATAAAGGGCTACGCCGAGCACAGCATGATACGACTGCAGCATGTCGACCACTGAAATTTGAACAAGTGTTAACTAAAATTAATATGGACACAGTAATTTGCTGGACACAATAAGGACCTTGACACAGAAATTAACTGAAAACAAACTAAAGAAAATCAAAATTAGCCCTTTAAATCCATTATTAATAGGATATCGTACGAGCTATAAGAAAAATCTGTTTCACATATTTTGAAATATTACAATTTGGCCCCTTTGACCCTTTATAGCTTGGAAACCGTAAGAGCTACGCAAAATCTATTGCCACAGTAGTGAAAGCTTACACAATGAGAATAATCCAAAGAAAAAAATCTGATGAAAAATGGAAGATTTCACATATTTCTAATAATTGCAATTTTGGCCTCTTTGACCCCTTATACCTCGGAAACGTTAAGAACTATGCCTAATCTGTTGAAATACTGCTGAAAGCTTACAATGAGAGGAATCCAAAGAAAAAAATCCCATAAAAATCTGATGAAAAATAAAGATTTCACATATTTCTGATAATTGCAATTTTGGCCCCTTTGACCCCTTATAGCTCAGAAATGGTAAGAGCTACCACAAATCTGTTGACATACAACTGAAAGCTTACAATCAGAGGAATCCAAAGAAAAAAAATCCCATCAAAATCTGATGAAAAATAAAAATTTTAGGTTATCTGCGCAATTTTGGCCCCGTTGGGCCCTCATAGCTTGGATAGGAAACAAGTTATCAAAAATCTGATGGTGCAGCACTAGTTAATTTTTCATAAGGAATCTATTGCAACAAAAATACATCAAAATCGGACTTAAAATAAAAAAATTAAATTTTTTGAAATTCGTCCCTTTTGGGCCCCATTTATCTCGTAAACGGTACATGCCACATGAAATCTGTTGGCAAACCCCAGATTGGAAATTTTTAAAGAAGTACACTGAAAGAAACTCCAACAAAATCCAATAAATAATAAACATTCTACAATCAAATGTGTGAATACACCAAATTTTGCCCTTTTTGGCCCCTTTTTTAGAAACAGGAGGGGCCGCAAAACCCAAAACCATTTCAGCCTTCCTTTGGTGCCAAGGGACATTGTGTTAAAATTTCAGAAGGTTTGATCAACTGGAACTTGAGTTATTGACCAAAAACAAAAGTGTCTACAGACGACAACGACGCCGCCGCCGCTGACAATGACGACGAAGACAGCACCATACCATTATACTACCACAAATTTTTTGCGGTCGTATAAAAATGCAAAATATGAAGACATTACAAGCATTCTTGGAAAGTATTACTTCACTATTGCAATTGATATGTATAGATTCATTTTTGCAATTAAAGACTAAATTGAATGAATTTCAACCTTCTAGTGATGCAGACCAAATATTAAGAAATAAACTGGAGTAGATTGAAAATTTCAATATTTTATAGATGATTGACAATTTTTCAGTATTAACACATATAATTGATTCAGTATTATAATATTGCATATTTTTTATCACTATGTTTTTAAAATCAACCTTACTATAACAGATGAGTGAATATGAAGATGATGAAACAGAAACAAATATACTTAGGTAAGAAGTCTACGACAGTATCGAAAACAGAGAAACACTATTTCTATCAACATACCAAATAATCAGTTTATGTTTTAATACCGGTAATTTCTTTAACATTAAAGGCATTTTAAAAAGATTTAGTTATCAACATTAAGTGAATAATATTGTTTGAAAATTAAAGCTGTTATAAGGGCCTTTGGAAGCTGCTGTGTTTAAAAATTGTGAGTCATTCCTTTCTAGATCCTTTTGAACTTGTACAGTGTGTTGAAGACCAAAGACCAACTTTCAAAGAACAATAAACACTGTATCATCATACACAGGAAATAGGTACATGTACCATCACTGGTTTTGGTTTATATTTCAATGAACTCTTTCATCAGTGTACATTTGTTCCAGTGTATAGCTAATTGAAATTTAATCCAAAAACCAATAATGGTAGCTATTTCCTGTGTATGTTGATGATTTCTTCCTGCTTTGCTTTATTTAATTTGTCATGCTGTGAATTTTGTCTGTCAGATGTACATTCACATGACATCCTTTTAGTTTTTTCCAAGCAATTGTTTAAATAAACTGTATGATCTTTTCACATCACCCCATCCTTATGTTCAATTACTTAGTAACTAACACATGAAATTGTGAGCTTGATGACTAAAATTTGTGCCCTGCATATGCAGTGATGTGCTTTACCAGTAATGTCCAAACATGCAACATTATGCCATGTTTTTTCTGATGCAACAAAAAGAACCGTCAAGAATTCTCCATTGGAATTAAACTATTACTGATTCTTTGATGAACCCACACAGAAAAAGGGGAAAACTAAATACCTTGTATTTTGATTCTTCCTATTCCGTGGAAAATTTAATAACTACATAACAGACAGACATTGTAGAGATATAGTCTCTAACATTGTCTCCAGTTTATTACATATAATTCTAAAATCATGATAGTTAAATTTTCACATTTTAAAGTTTGAGGTTTACCGAGACCTTTAAAATGTGAAAATTTTACTATCGGGATTTGAGAAATTATTGTAATGAACACGAAAACAATGTTAGAGATTGTTTCTCTAATTTTTGCTGAATTCATTTGAAGTAAAGTGATCTCCGTAGTCTCCATTCTCAAATATGCCTCCATTTTGTTGCTACCATCGTTGCTATGTGTATTATTGGGGATATTCAGTGAAATATTTTTAATAAAAATATATTACCAATGAATTGAGTAATCTCAGTAATAGAAATACAAAAACCATTTCGCTAGACAATGATGCAGGTGTTAATTTCATAAACATCCGTTTGCACTATTTCTAGAAACTGACACGTAACTCGATATTTACATGATTGACCAATCGCCAACTGAGAACAAATCTACACACATGTTAGTTATTGTTTCGATAACTAATCGATTAGGAGGTGTTTAAATTTGCTAGAAATTCGAGAAAAAGTAAGATCTAACAAATATATTTAGATGTGAAGGATTTTCAAGACTATAGTCTCTGTTGACTGTGGGTTCAATGAATATTTCCTATGTTTGCTATCCATGGTAAAACAAACACTTTTAAAGTAAATAGTTGCTAAGGCAATACCAGGTCCTCTATAGGTTTTTTCTCTAATGCTGACTATATTCTGTGATATTTTTAATACTGAAATCCCAAAATTAGCCATTGTTGCAAAAAGTAGATTCCAATATAAGAAATTCATTTCAGCTTTCCTTTCTTGACTATGAACTAGCAATAGGTGTAAACATATGAACGTGAAGTAAAAGTTACGGCACCAAATCAGAACACGACTAAGAATAACAATGTTAAAACAACACCATACATAATACAAGAGTGAATACTTATATGGTCATAAATTATTGTACAACATGCAAAGTGAGCTATGACATTGATTCTTTGAACTACAATCAACTTACGGTCTTTTGTGACAAAAATTTAAAATAAAAGAGGGTTTACAAGAGACTTACGCTGGACTTCATAAAATAAATGACAAAATTTAATTCAATAAGCAAAAATATTTGATTATTAAATTTCAATATTCAGTATAGAAAAAATATATTTTCATAAGCACACAGTATTGCATATTATTGTATAGCAACAAAATATTTCCCTAAGAAAGTAACCAAATGCAAGCATGCAATAATTTTCCATATTGCACTAGTGCAAATAAGACTGAAATTTCGTGATGTTATTGATAACCAAAATCCCATTTTTAACAGAAATTTTAGCTTTGCTATACAATAAAAGGGTTATTGCATGAATATTAGGGAATATTATCCCTTGTAGAATAAATATTGCACTCGCAAGCTCGTGCAATATAAAATTCTACTCGGGACAATATTCCCTAATATTCATGCAATAACCCTATAATATAAAAAGATTAACAATGGTAAGTATCAAAATATATATGTAGGTATTAATTTGTTGGGTCTTGAGTTGTATTGGTATTTACAATGTAATAGCAGGATCATAAAAGTTCTATACATATTATAGGTAATAATAAAATAAAAATATTTATAAATAAATTTCTATAGACCTACATTGTATTCCAAAACTCTAGACTAAGCAAAGACACATAAAACTTAAAGACTAAGTATGCTGAGGTTAAGTGTAAACAAATCTTGATATGTCAAAATTAAGCTGAAAACTTCCATGTGATTTACTTGAATAAAAAAGAGGGTACCACAATGAGGCCTTACAGTACAACAGCACATAAACAACTATCTGACCTTTTTTAGAATATTTAGTACATGTATATGTACTGAATTATTGCACATCTAGTTTCCATAGTAAGAAAATTGAAAAAAAATCCATATCCTTTTTTTAATCTAAAGATATATAATGTTCCTCATTTATAAGGATTTACTATCCTAAAAATTAAGGGGAAAATGAAGCTGTAAAAATATGATAATTACTAGTACCAACCTCTCATTTTCTTTAAGGAATCTAGCACCTAACCAATCATTCATATCTTTGTATGCATTATCTGCCTTGTTCTTCAAATCTTGTAACACTGCACAGGCATGGATCTTTATCAATTCTAATCTGGTCTTACAAGCTGACTCTGTAAATGGGATATTTTAAAGTGAAGAATCATTAAATTTATTTGCTTACCCTCCCCAAACACTCTGCCATCTTCATTATGTGTTTTCCCATTTTCCCTATAACTTATTCCTTTTATAATTTCTCACCATATAAAACATGAGGATTTGATTACATTATAATCCAACAAATATATACATGTATCTGAAAGATTTAATTTTAAAGTAAAGTTTCAATACATTGCCATATTTACTGATAACCTTCAAAAGTAGATAAAAATACTAGTACCATCTATTTACCAATAACAATAATCTTCATTAATTCATTTAACAACTGTTTACCTTCTTCTTGAATTGCAAAATAATATTCTTCCTTCATTTTATTTTTAGCATCTTTTTTCTTGATGTCCTCTTCACTTTCTGGTTCAGAAACTAAAATTTAAAAGCAGTATTTATTCATAATTTACTTTGTATTTACAGTAGAAGAAATATGTAGGGATACATATTCAAGGGCAATAAAATGAAGTTTTACTGAAGGATCTGGATTTACAGTAAGCTAAACATTACATATCATTACTTCGAGACTTTTTCCTGAAATTCATATAATTCTGAGACTGAGAAACAGTTTTTCTAGTCATTTTGTACCTTAAAGAATTAACTTAGTTGCCACCTTTGAATGAAAATAATGGGAATTTCACAAAAGTGTTCAGAAATAGTATGACTTAATGAGAGGTTGACGATAAATAAGTAAAAATAATAGGTTCATGCACATGATTTTGATAATTAAAAATTTGGTGGGAAATGCCCATTTTCTAGGTTTTTCATAGGCTTTGTATAGAAATTTGTAAGTCTTGAAAATCTAGTGAAGGAGTAATGTCAATATCTAGAAGTTTTGTAAGAAGTTCCTTAAAGGTACATGCAATTAGAATATAAAAGGAAAAGTGGTGTTCATGTGCAAAATATTTACAGTATATGTTATGATATGGAAAAAGACAGAGCCAGCATATCTGACCAAATGTCAGAAATCAACGGTGGCAACTACCTTGAATGAACTACTTTTTCTCATTCATCTAATTATCCTTTTTATAGAATATGTTCTGAATATTGCAATCAATTGACTGTTGTGTTGAATACAAGTACAAAATGTACTTGGAGCACTTGGTTTACATACTTTAAAGCCATCTTTTTACTTCCTGATCATTAAGACAGAAACTGTTTTGAATTGAGGGAAAATGTCTGGGGATATAGATCTTACTGAGTTACTGATATATTTCTATTTTTTTTTTATAAAGAAGTCATGCAACAAAATGAGCGAATCATGAGCGAAAGTGTGAACCTAAAAGAAATACAGCCTGGTACCAGTTTTACCCTCCTACCAGAAACTGTTTCCATATCCAAACACAAAGTACTTAATGTCTCCAAAGTCCCATAATGTAATTGAAAAAACTCAAGTTGCTGATTGAAGAAAGGAAATATTGTTTACCTGGTGTTGGTGTTGCCTCCCCTTCCTTCTTCTTCTTTGGTGAAGGACTTCTACTTTTTCCCTTTTTACCCTTATCTTTTCCTCCTTTTTTGGTAGCTGCTGCAGCAGCTGCTGCTTTCTCTCGTTCCTTCTCTTCTTCCCTCTTCCTTTCTGCTTCTTCCTCAGCTTCTCTGGCAGCTTGTTCAGCTTGTAACTACAATTTGTTATAATTGGTATGCTCTTAATTTTGCTAAAAAGTCATCTCTGATACAAGATACTGTGGAAGTACTTTTATTCTTGGACATCAATTTTCATGGTTTTCATAAATAACACTATTTTGTAGGTACTTAGAATTGTGGTTTTGGATTCTATGCATTCAAAATGTAGGGAACATGCATTTTATAAGGAACTTAAATTCACGGTGAAATCCATGAAAGTAAGAACTCACCAAAAATAGTACTTTCACAGTAGATAGATTTTAAACATTGAAATGGGCAAAAAATATGGCAAAACAATTTTTGAAAAGCGAAATGTTTTTAGGTTTTTGAGTGCGAGTTAAACACTACAACACAGAACTTAAACAAAAGTATTTTTCCTCAAGTTTTTTTTTTCTAAATGAACAAATAAAGGGAAATGGAATAAATACACATACATGTAAAACAAAATTCCAATAATAACATGATCAGATTAGGGGAAATGGAACAATGCTTTCAATGTTGTCTTCATCTCATAGGCAATCAACATGAGAAATTAAACAATGCCTTCTAAACTACATTATGTTTTCAAAATTGTTGCTTGCTTTAAAAATATATAGTTGCTAAGAATTTTTGTTCTGAATACTGTAAACCGGGAAATTTTCGTGATTTTCGCGTTTGGATGGGAAGCGCGAAAATGAAACGGCGCCAATATACTTGTCTATCATTGCAGTCAATGGTCAACAACTTGGCAGTGCAAATTCAAAACTGCACGAATTAAAATCCTGTCAATTAATTTACCATGAAATTAAGATGGCGCGAAAAATTCCCAGTTTACAGTAATTGACTTTTAGGGTGTTATAGTGTACATTCATCAACATGAACATTTGCAGATGGAGGTAAGATTTTTACAGTATACTTACAATGCTGCCAAGACTACCAGTAGCAGTTTGGAAGGCATCAAACAGTAGCCGTTCATCTGGGTCCATTGGTGGTTGAGGACTTTCTGCAGCATTGGAGTCGTCTTTCTTCACAGCTTTCTTATCCTTTTTGTTGGCCCCAGCAGCAGCTGCTTTAGCATCTGGATCTGGTGATACAGGTCTTCTAGGTACTAACGGGATTCTGTTTGGAAACAAAGTTCAGCTTGTCACAGAATGCAATATACAGAATTGAATATTAATACAACTGCAAACTTTGAAAAAAACACTGTGTGAATGTTTTGGGCTCAAATAGCATCCAGTTCATTTTAATGATAAATATTTTTAAGTAAAGATATTATTCTTTTAATATGGTTCGACTTGCATTGATAATAATTTTGTCTAGATCAATTTCCTGTAATAAAAATACATCTTTATTTTCCCACATGGGCAAGTTTCCACATTGACTGGATTTATAGACAGCTTATTTATACATTTTCCCACATATGGCAGATTTTACAGTCAGATGAAAATAAAGCTACCATTGATCATAGAATTTTCAACAAGAAATAACCTTCCCAAAATGGTTTTTAACAACTAGGGCCTGATTTAAATAAAAATACATTTGTAAATAAATTTGGCTAAAAAATAATAAGTTAGCATCACTTAATGACAGGTGCCAACATTTTCACTTTTGATATGGGTCTTCAGATCTTTTACATTTCTTAGAGTGCACTTGTATGCAGCTATTTGGTGAAAAGAAGTTTGAAAAGTATGCATATAAAGAAAATTAAAAAGTTATATGCAACACTCTTCTGTAATTTTATCTAGTGAAAAAATTAAATTTAAAATGGTGGACAATAGATTCGAATATTTTGGAACCTAAAGTTTATATTTCAGGAAAATTATATAAATCATAGAAACTTAGAAGAGTCTAAACCAAAATACATCAAAACCACAATATTAATCTACTCTTTTTATGCAAGTTATATTTCAGGAGTTCACAAAATTTTACATCAAAGTTTGAGTGTTGCAAACGTTTTCAAGACAGAAATCAATAATGTTAGCAACATTTAGGACATTTAACGCTAGCAACAATTTTTTATAAGTACATTAAACATATATATTCATATCTTGTTTCCAGCAGTTTTGTGCTATGAACCCATTTTCTTGTATTCCTGTCCCGATTTACGCCAGAAACTAAAAATATAAGCAGGCAAGAAAGGAAAGAAAAAACAAAGAGGACCTAATAACGTTATCAACATTAGGACTTTCTAACGTTCGCAAAATTACATTCCCAATGTATGCAAGAATCAACTCGTAATGTTTCCCGTCAGCTATCGACAAATAGATTAAAAATTGGTGTATACTTAAATAAAGTAGTCTTCCAGTTGAATCGTGGCAATACACGTTCCATAGTGCTGATTTCGGTATGTATCCTAACGATCGCACACTGTTTCAGTCCGTTTAATAACGTTATCTACATTTTAGAAAAATGGCTAATTCTCAGTAATAACTTTCCAAAACTGATGCAGGGAGAATCAACAACATCATCGTGGACCCCCAGATGGACTGCAGCAAATTTACTGCAAACCAAACAAAGGGAATTTATTTTGGAATGTGCAACAAAATTGCAAGATAAAGATGACAACATTATATCAGCAGGACGGAATAGCTTCAGAGTCAATATTTATCATCTTAATTTATAGTTTGACACCTTCGGGGCACAAGATTCTATTTTGGGAATCTGACCTCAGTTACGAACAGCTTGTATAGAATTCTGCCTCGCTTTGGAGCGAAATTACTGACGTTTACACGAGGCTATCCCATGACGATGAATCGGACAGAAATGAAAATCTTAACTTTCGCAAAAAATTAAAGAGCCAATAAGTTCGTTCCTTCTGATGGAGATCATAAAGATATCGATGTCATGCATTCCGAGCGACCAATGAACATCAAAATGCCTATGTAGACAAAAATAACCAATATGGAATTCCCCCATACCAACATGAAAATGTGCGAAAATACTGACTACACAAGACAGATTGATTATAACGTTCGCTGCATTCCCAAAAATGTGCTTTTTTCAGCTGTATCACTTGTTATTCACTAAAAAAGATTTCTAACAGGACAAATGAATTTCATTTACTAAATTTGACCTTTGGTCCCAGGTACAAAATGTTGATAAACGTTAGGAATCATCGATCAATATCGGGGTCAACAGAGCCAAGTAGTTGTCATTGTCCAAATATGACCAGTATTGTGAAGTAAAATCTGTCTGCAAAAAATTGTGGATAAACACAGAGAAATAATTTTTATTTATATTTATTTCATTTTATCTTTATTTTGATAAAATATGATTATGAACATCATTATACTGTCAGGCAAACAGAAATATTGATACTTATGTTGATGGACAAAAAACGTTCACAAAATGCAGGTTATTGTGAAATCTGCCATATATGTACATTCTTTCCATGAATAGATATATATCAATCTGTATCATTTTAATGTTTTATGCATTATTTTGTAGACTCAAAACATTTTACAGACTGAAATTAATGCATCATCTGAATACTCTCTCATAGACATAATACACAAATTAATGCATTATCTGAATACTCTCTCATAGACATAATACATAAGTCATAACCCATGCAATATCTTCCAAGAATTCAGTTACAACATATTTCACTGTAGAGACATACCTCTTCTTTTCTCCCTCATCTACAGGAGGTTGTTCTGGTTCAGGTTTCTTTTCCTTACTCTTATCCCTCTTCTTAGCAGACGGCGTTCTTGACTTCCTGTCTTTTGGTGACTGGGACCTCTTTTTGGCTGATGATGACCTACTTCCTTTAGGAGACTTGGGAGACTGAGATCGGCTACTTTCTCCAGATTTGGGTCTGGAGGGAGGAGTGGATCCTTGTTCACTTGCTGGTATTTCTGGGGGTGGTGGTCTTTCTACTGGAAGCTGAAGTAAGAAAATATAGTCATACATAGATGATACATTATACAAAAACAGATAAAAATAATATTAAATGTAGAATTGAAAAGAATAAACTCAAGTGTTTTTAGGCGAAACAGAACTTGGGCTAACCCAAAAATTATATTTTAAACCATGTCTGTATTAAAAGATCAATAAATGTGATTACAGCTAAGATAAACAGATTCTTCAATTCAATTTTATGTTACTATTCCACTCATAATTTTGTTTTTGTAAGCAGTGAATTCTTCCAAGAGTCAAATTTAGAAATTTTCTCTTCGAAAAAAAGAGTAAAACAAGTAATTTTCATATCAATTACATTTTGTAAAAATTTATGGCAGATTTCCCCGATGATTAACATATTTTATTTGCAATTCTTCAATGAACATACCAATATTCCTCTAGTAACACCTATAAAACTCCTTCTAAACTCCTGTCTTTTGTCTTCTCGTCAAGCAATCAAGATCTATAGAATTCTATTGTATACCAATTTGTTATCACTGGAGTATCAAGGTAAACCCCTTCAGGCAGTACAAATTGGTATACAACAGAATTCTATAGAAGCTTGACTGCTTGACGAGAAGACAAAAGACAGGAGTTTAGAAGGAGTTTCATAGGTGTTACTGGAGGAATATTGGTATGTTCATTGAAGAATTGCAAACAAAATATGTTAATCATCCAGGAAATCCGCCATAAATTATTTTTTTTTAGCTTACCTCTATCAATGGTAACCTTGCATAAGCTGAATTAAGTTCATCAGGAATCTGACCATCCATGCCTCGATAATAATCTTTTAACATTCTGACTGTATCCTGGAACCTATCGACTTCACCCTGCATTTGTGTGATGTAAAAATTACTGAGAACGCCAAGTCGGTCATCAAGCCAACCATCACCAATGATATTTTGTCTTTCATTTTCTGCCTGTATCTTTCGCTCATCTGATATACTCCATAAAGCTTCTCGTAAATCATCCACTCGTTGATGTAATTCTGCTTTTGTTTCCTCATCTTCTCTCATGTCATCAGGTATCTCATTGTATTCCTAAAGTTGAGGAACAAAATTATCCATTAGAAAAAGTTTTTTTAAGTCATGTTTCATATTACTGAGCAACTTGTGTTGTTAATAAAAGTGGATACTTTAAAAAAGAATGCGGCTTTAAGTACAGAGAAGTGTATTTTTTCTTCTGCAGGAATAGCTTAATAAGATCTACAAAATTTGTTGATGAAACATTTACCTCAATTCATATCAATCCAAAACATAAACAAAGAAGAAATTGTGCAGCATTGAGTAGTGAATCCAAATTCACCGTCATTTCATCCTTTCATGTTCTCCAAAATTCCGAGACTCTTCTATCAGTGAAGGTCTAAACTCACAGCCAATTAATATTTAGCTACAAATTTTAGAGACTACTATGAAAAATATTAGCTCAAAATATTAATAGAAACAAAGACAGAATTGCGGTAAATATCAAGGAGACAAAAATCAAGTATACAGGTCAATAAATAGACAACATCATCAAAGAGCACAAACTGATACAGTATAGAGGGCAATTTTCGCGGGGTTTTTATATTCGCCCATTTTGGTGGATAGACCAAAATAGCGAAAATAAATTCCGCAAATATTTCATGTATTATTATGATATATATATAGGAACTTTGATAATCAGCGAAAATTTAAAATGCTTAAATTTTTGGCATATTTTTTCACTCAAATCAACAAAATTTTTGACACGCAAATATAACCCGCTAAATGGTTCTACACAGTAAAACCTTACTTAGTACATACCTTTTGCCACTGTGATATGTAGACTTGTTTGTTGTCTGGTCGTCGAAGATAAGCCATGAAATCTTTCCTGAAATTAATCAATGGTTTTTAGTTAAACTTTTTACAACGTTTTTTTACTTATCAATTATAAAGAGAAAACAAATATTCTCTAATGATATGTCAAGTTAAAACCGGTTTTGACCCGTTAGATAAATTTTCTTTATTCAACGTATGTTGAATAAAGCCAAGTGCTAATTCCCGCCAAATCTATTCCGAATGCAATTCTCCGTATTTATCATTGATCATTAGAGAAAAAGATTACACCACTTTATCCTGATTATTACTATATTTTATCCACTCTCGATAGTTAAATTAAAAATTTTTAAAATGCTCGGCAAGCCTCGCAATTAAAATTTAAAAATTTAACTATCTCTAGTGGATAAAATATGGTAATGAACGGGATCTTGTGGTGTAATCTATATTTCTACCAGTAAGGTTCGCCTGTAATTCTATCTTGGCAATTTGATTGTAGTTTTGTGTGTTTTTTCCATCTTAAATTTACACCAGTTTGTCAATCAGAATATTTAAATTACCTGTTTAGATTGAAGAGTACTCTATAGAGCTCACATATAAGTTGTAAGAAAGTATCTGTGGCAGTTTAGGAAGAGTAGTGTAAACCAGCTGTTTGTTAAACTTTATGAAAATACATAACTTACCAATAATGTATTTACAGAATATCCTTTTTACAAGACCAATATTTATGAAAAATAAGATAGTGGGTACCATAAATCTAATGTTTTTCCTACATAGTCATGTGATCCTGCTAAAATTAATTTTTTTTCAAATTTGTCCATAGTTCTTACCTGATTTGGAAAAAGTAGCGATAAATATTTTCTCTTTCGTCACGTATTTTGTGAAATACATGTTTACTGTTGCTAACATATACTTTTTCAATATCTTCCCAGTATTTAGCCAATATTTCTGCCAATGTCTGAAATCAAATATCATAACCATAATTATCACTTCATTTATTTTCTAAATTTATTTACAAAAAAAAAAATGAGCTTAAAAACAGGACTTTAATGATAAATATATAATATCTAATACAAGTGGTACTTAACCAGCAGAAGATTTCTTGAACAAAACCATGATAAAAAATGATTTTCAAATGAGTCAAAATACAAATTTAGATATAGAGGAAGAATAAAGTTTTTGAAACTAGAGGATGATATGCCCTTGAGCAAGATGTATGTGTCTGCAAGACAGACAGCTTTTTATGAACTTTTTATCAATATTAAATTAAAAAAATGCCAGATAATTTCAAATGACAGTATCTTCACATATTGCTTCTTTTACAATACTCAAATATCTCTTTTCATTTTTCTACAGTGAGCCACTGAGCTCCTTATGATCGATATTTTCCGACCAATGTCTATATGCATACATGTATTTTTAAAACTTACCTCTTTGATAGGAAAATCAACAAACTCCCATTCTTCTGAGCCTGGTTCTGGTGGTGGAGGTCCTGTTGGTTCTTGAGGTTCTGGCTCTGGTTCTGGTTCAGGTGTTTTCCCTTTCTTTCCTGAACCTTTCTTGCCTTTTGGAGAACCAGCTGAAAATCACACACAATCAAGTTTAAAACCAGACATATTTTCAAACTTGATGTGATTGGTACTTTAATTTTTACATAAAGAAATAATCATATGATCGATCAAAAATCCAATAAGTTCCAATAATTTTGGCATTGCTCTGTACATCTACAGAACCTTAATTTATTGCTTTTTTGAATTTCTATCTATCCAATATCAAACTGCATTCAGTAAATTTGAAAATACTTTTTATTTAAACCATATGATCTTCAGTTTTACAAATTGAGATTTCAGTTATTTGCAAATCATAAGGATTCCCATGTAAATATCCGAAATAAATGTGAGTCAATACTGATAAGGTGATACCCCTTCTACCCTTATAACCTAACCCTTAAAGAGACTTCAAATAATGACTTACTCCTGCTGCTCTTTTTAGCACTGCCAGCATCAGATTTCTTTCCACTTCCTCTCTTAGGTGACCCAGATTTGTCCCTTGCTTTCTTGTCTTTGTCTTTAGGAGATTTACTCCTGGAGGATCCTGGTCTGGAGCCTTTCTTTCCAGATCCTATCATAATGTATAGAGGCATAAAGTTATTTAACAGAAGTGAAATCTTGGCTTTGTAAATAGTCAACAGCTTACTCTACTAGTACTAGTCAAAGCAAAAGGCCAAAGGAGCCCATGAGATCATGTTAATAATACCTATACTGATTATATGGTATACAAAACAAATAAAACCAAAATAAAAAGTCTAGGTCTGTTTGGCAAAGTAAACATCACTTCAGTATTGTACATATTTAGTTGTAACAATTTCAATAACAATCAATCAATCAATGATTTTCTAAATTGTTTTAAGACTATTCATGTACCCAAATAACATGAAATATAAGATCTGAAGAAAATGAAGACAATTTTCATGGTATAACATAAGAGGAGATCAACAGATTGACTAAATCTACTTAATAATTAGAACTGACCTTTCCTGGATCCTGAGGGAGACCTAGATTTGACTTCTGGTTCTTCTTTTGGTGGTTCAGGTGGTGGTGGTGGCTGTAATATGTACAAAATTTATGTTCAAAAACATTGATAAATGAATAAATTGATAAAAGATATAAAAAAATGTTTATTTGGTAGCCATCATGATAATTTGTCATAGAATCATATTGAACAAAATATACATTCTAAATTATTTCTGTATGAATCAAGATTTTTAAATTAATAATACATTATAATCTAACACAAATTATTTGCTGTCACTTTTAATTTTAGCAAGCAATTAAACAATTACAAATATTACACTATAATGTGAATTTATAAACAATTAAAAACATGAATTCAAAACTTTGTTAATAAAACTTCATGCAGATGTGTGAAAATGCTCTGCAATTTGTGCTTATAAATAACTTAC
>MJUU01049737.1:128595-154506 GCA_002080025.1 Modiolus philippinarum
TAATAATAAGAAACGGAGTAAACACAATATGTCTCCCAAACTTCGTTTGGGGGACATAAATATCATTCACCTACCACTTATAGCCACTGAGAAAATGACCTAATCACAAAAACTTAACATGCTCACTAGACCATGAAATTGAGGTCAAGGACAAAAGCCATATGACATACTGTCATGTACTACCCAAGATCAACTTACATACCAAATACCATTGACCTACCACTTATAGTTATTGACAAACTAAACTAAGCACAAAAACTTAACATGTTCATTGGACCGTGAAATTGAGGTAACAGACAAAAGCCATATAGCAGACTGTCATGTACTACTCAAGACCAACCTATATACCAAATATCATTGACCTACCACTTAAAGTTACTGAAAAAGTGACCTAATCACAAAAACTTAACATGAAAGTTTACGCCGTCGCCGTCATACTTTGTACGCATGTCTCGCTTTCCCTGACTTTCGTCGCGGGCGAGACAAAAACTAAAATGTTTTTTAAGATATTTCAGTAAGTTGGGGTATTTATTATTGTCAACATCAAAATCTTATGGTCATTTTTTATAAAATGGAAAATTATTCAAGGGAGGTAATTAGCGATATTTATAAACATTTTCATATAAGAAGATTGTGTAGATTCTTTGTAATCGTTGCCAGTGCTTATTGATTACTATATAAACAACACCTGTCCTAATAATTGCCCTAATCAGCAACTAATTAAACAGTCTAATTAACTTGTTTACCTGTCAGAATGCTACTTGAGTTGATTGACACAAATTAATAAACGAACATGCACAACAATTTCACCTGGTCAATTTTGCGGGTGAAAACAGTCACCCGCAGCGGGTCATGCTTACCGGTGGGTGAAGGGATGTTTTTGCGGGTGTGACCCAGCAAATGCGGGTCATTTGGCAGGTATGTGATAAACTTGCATAATCGATCTAAGTTATACAATTCCATACTTTTTGGAAGTGGAACTAACTCCACTTATATATGTGGAACCAGAATGATTTTAAAACTATATCCTCTCCATGATCAGTATTGTTTTGTATTTTCCCTTCCATATAAAAAGTATTCCTGAATTTGCTTAATATCATCCATTTACTCTAAAAACTTGGCAACTTCTGAATTAATGATCTGTCAAAAAAAAATGTTTAATGAGATGTTTAGGCTTAACAAAAAACTTGGCTACATCAAAATATATTCATTGACCCCTGCGGCAAAGCCTATGAAGATTATTTTTAAGTCAGGTACACACCTATGTTGTATTTGTTCTTGGTCATGAGCCGGATCAGCTACTGGTACTACTTGTTCCTGTTTCCCTACACCAGTAGCACTGCCATCTGGTGGTGGTTTAAATTCCTGATGGTATTGCTCATCACTTTGTACTGCGTCTAATGTAAAAGAAACAAGATAATGCATGCTTAAATTAATTTGTTTTAAGTTTTTATAAGGTATAGTAATGCATTTTTAAAGAAAAAAAATGGCCTTAGTGAAAACCTAAAATAAAAATGTTCTTTTCACACAGAAAATACCTGTAAAAATATTTACTTACGGTATCGCCCAGCAGCTCTCTTTAAGCACAGTTCATCACTAAGCTCAAAATGAATAACAACATCTATACCACTAGCTGGGTCCGGTGGTGGTGGAACAGGTCGTGGATCAGGCACCAAGTCTGACTTTTTCTTCTTGATTTTATCTTTGCTTGCCTCCAAAGCACCAAATCCAGTAAGAGCTTTTTCCAACACTTTTGCTTGGTTGTAATTTGTCGGAAAACCATCTAAAATCCATCCAGTTCCCTCTGGTATATTTCTGTAGTAAAATAAAGATATAAAATTACTAAAAACAAGAGCTGGTGCTGAATGGCAGCCTGATATATCCGCTCATTGAACCCTGAATCAATGTGGCAAGTGCAAATTTAATTGTATAAGGAAACAATACAGGTGTGGACAGAGTACAAGTGTGGACACAATACAAGTATAAACACAATGATATAATCCTAGTAACAATGATAACTGTCTGCACAACAATTGAATCTGCCTTACATTTTCAAAAGAAATTGAGACGAAAAATTCTATATATTGTGCAACCATGAAAAACAATGACGTCTCGGCAAACAGGAAGTGCTTATGACGTAACTTTAAAATCAGAATACATAATATATTGGACCATAAGGAAGCTCTGTGCATAACAGCAATTGAATCCCATTTACAGTTTCAGAAAAAATTGTGACGAAAAATTCCGTATATTGTACAACAATAATAAAAAAAAAACATTATTAAATGAAGTTTCCGCAAACAGGAAGTACTTATGTGGTTACCTTGAAATCAATATATACACATTGAACCATCATGAGGAAGATTTTGCCAAAATTTGAATTCAATCTGTAAAGTAGTTGCTGCGGAAAGTGTGGTTACGAATGGACAAACAGACGAACGAACGGAGGTAAACCAGTATACCCCACTACTATGTAGCGGGGGTAAATGAAGTTTTAGCAAACAGGAATTACTTATGCGGTAACCTTGAAATCTATATATACACATTGTACCATAATGAGGAAGCTTGCCAAAATATGAATTTATTCTGTAAGGTAGTTGCCGAGAAAAGTGTGGTTACGGACGAACGAACGAACAGTGCTAAACCAGTATAACCCCCACTACTATGTAGCGGGGTATAAAAATAGTCATGAATTAAGAAAAGATTGTAGGGAGATAACTAGAGGCTCAGACACTGAGCCTGTATCGCTCACCTGACAAAATGCTGAACAGCAGGGTTTTGATGTTCTGCATGGTGGCCATATATAAATTTCCCATAGGGCCAAAATAAACTATGTTCTGTGCTGGCGGCCATGTATTTTATTGGATCGGAACGAAATAAGCAATCTTTGTTGAGGACCTTTAGTGCATCATTCCTGTAAAGTTTGATTGAATTTGCTTCAGCGGTCTCAGAGGAGAACAAGAAAATATGAATTTCCTATAGGGCCAATGTTAATTTTTTTTCTGTGCTGGTGGTCATGTTTTTTATCGAATCGGAACAAAATCAGCAATCTCTGTTTAGGACCTTTAGTACATCATTCCTGTAAAGTTTGGTTGCATTTGCTTCAGTGGTTTCAGAGAAGAAGAAGAAAATGTGAATTTTCCCACAGGGTACAATGTTAAACCTAAGTTCTGCGCTGGTGGCCATGTTTTTTATCAGATCGGAACGAAATGAGCAATCTTTGTAAACGACCCTCCATACATCATTCCTGTAAAGTTTGGTTGAATTTGCTTCAGTGGTTTCAGAGGAGAAGATGAAAATATGAATTTTCCATAGGGCCTATGTTAAACTATTTTCCGTGCTGGCGGCCATGTTTTTTATCGAATCGGAACAAAATCAGCAATCTCTGTTTAGGACCTTTAGTACATCATTCCTGTAAAGTTTGGTTGCATTTGCTTCAGTGGTTTCAGAGCAGAAGAAGAAAATGTGAATTTTCCCACAGGGTCCAATGTTAAACCTAAGTTCTGCACTGGTGGCCATGTTTTTTATCAGATCGGAACAAAATGAGCAATCTTTGTAAAGGACCCTCCATACATCATTCCTGTAAAGTTTGGTTGAATTTGCTTCAGTGGTTTCAGAGGAGAAGATGAAAATATGAATTTCCCATAGGGCCTATGTTAAACTATTTTCCGTGCTGGCGGCCATGTTTTTTATCGGATCAGAACGAAATGAGCAATCTTTTTAAGGACCTTTAGTACATCATTCCTGTAAAGTTTGGTTGAATTTGCTTCAGTGGTTCAGAGGAGAAGATGAAAATGTGAAAAGTTAACGGACGACGGACGGACGCCGGACACAAAGTGATGGCAAAAGCTCACACTGACCCTTCGGGTCAGGTGTGCTAAAAATTCAACCAGACTTACAAAATCAAAAGTATGTTTTGCTATTGTGAGGTATATAAAAAAGTCAACTTTCACCCGACTTTTCTCTCTAGGGGTATAAAACCTGTCTTTTTCAGCTGCTCTTTAGGGGTATTATTGTTGAATAACACTTCCATTATCTTTCAAAAAATACTATTTTTCTGTTCTGTATTCTAGTTTAAATGTACTTTTGTGTTTAAAAGCAGCATTTTTGCAAACTTAAGAACACATGAAAAAAAATTAGGGAAGGTGTATCAATAAGATGAAAACTGTATATAGAGGTATTAATTATAGGTCAAGTACTGTGAATGCAAAAACTACTTGAAAGTATCAAAGTTAACCTTTAAATATATTGTTTTAAGTTTAACTGATATATTTTTTATAAGGAATATTGACCACACCTTATTGCTTCTATCAGTATATCAACAATAACTTGATCATCAACTGGTTGTCCTTTCTTCAAATACTTCTGGGCTTTGGCACCAAGTTTGGCTTTCATAGTCAGCTAATAAAAATAAAAATAAACATTAGTTTACCTAGTTTACAATTAAACTTACTCCAGTTATTTTTAACTTTGTCAACAATACATCAATTATTTTTGTAAAGCATATGTTTTACATTCAAGATGTAAAAAACACTAATCTTGACTTTTGATCATATAAAATTCTGTGCATCAGATGCTCTTTTCTTTTTTTTATTTGGGAGAGGGTATGTTATTAAACATCAATATCATCTTATTAGGAATAATGAACTAGAGAATGTGTCTGTGAGACACAGATGCCCCGCCAATAAATTTATCGCAAAAGTTAACCTAAATCACTCAAACATAAAATATAGGACAAAGTCACCACTCAACTGTCAATGATTTGAGATGTACTGATCAAGATGATTAATTTGCTGAAACATCATAGTTTTATAATGTGAAGTTGTAAAGAAATTGACCTGAACTCATAATTCGACCAAAGTCATTCATGCATAAAATGTAGGTTATGGACACCCAAGTGTTAATGAAACGGGTAGTTCTTCTATAGATGAATGCTACAGTGAAATATTATGATGCAATACATATATAGTCACTCAAAATCAGACTTAAATGCAAAAGTTAACCAAAGTCACTGAAGTGTAAAATGTAGGTCAAAGCCATCTAATTGTGAATGATTTGGGTAGTACTTATCAAGGCAATTAATTTGATGAAACATCATTGTCTTATAATGTGTAGTTGTTGAGAAATGCACTCTAACGCAAAACTTAACCAAAGTCACTGAAGCGTAAAATGTAGGTCAAAGCCACCTAATTGTTAATGATTTGGGTAGTACTCATCAAGGCAATTATTTTGATGAAACATCATTGTCTTATAATTTGTAGTTGTTGAGAAATGGACTTTAAAGCAAAACTTAACCAAAGTCACTGAAGTGTAAAAAGTAGGTCAAAGACACCTAATTGTCAATGATTTGGGTAGTACTCATCAAGGCAATTATTTTGATGAAACATCATTGTCTTATAATGTGTAGTTGTTGAGAAATGGACATTAACGCAAAACTTAACCAAAGTCACTGAAGCGCAAAATGTAGGTCAAAGAGTCAAACTGCCTAGTGAACTATGTAGTACTATCAAAGATCTACCTACTGGCCTAATATCATTGTTCTATACCTTACAGTTTCTGAGAAATGTACCTTAATGCAAAACTTAACCGGATGTACAGACGTACGGTCGTACGGACGGAAGAACGGACAAGGGTAACACTGTATGCCCCTTCCACATTCATGGGCGGGGCATAAAAATTGTTGACTCATCCCTTAAAACCAGATTTTTGAGTACTTGATTATTTTATTGGGTTCATTTGAGGTCATTTCTTCAAATTTTACAGAATTTTTCACTATAACTGGTAAAAAATATAATTTACTGTCCTTTGTTTAACTTTTGGAAAGCTTGGAGCAGAATGTATTTTTTAATAATGGCTTTTCAAGGTTATAAACACATTGATATTTGCATTATTTGTGGTGAATGTTTTTAACTGTTTGCACCATTTATAAACATGAAAACTAGCAAAAGTTCACAGTAGCCTTTTTGTTCATGTTTGAAAATTTCCGATCAAGATAAGATATGATGTTAGGGGATTAGTTCACATATTTGCTTTGAGATATCATATTTCATTGGTGGATTCTGGGAGTTGGAACTTACTCTTTTTGTTTTTAACTTTTTAACAGAATTAAGGCAAAAAAAGATTCAAAACATATCCTAGAACCTCTTGGAAAGCTCATTCTTCTTAAGCTGTTTTTTTCAGTAATAAAATTTCCAGATTTGTCTCTTATAACTATTTGTGGAGCTTCAATTTAAATTCGAAATTGTCAGAGAACAGTACTTTCTTCTGTATTTCTAATAGATACAGATTGAAGCTTGACAAAATATTCCTAGGTGTTATGAGCAATTTTTAAAGTTGGAAATAATGGACTCTTTGTGTACCCCTTAGTTTCAAATTGGTGAGATTTATGGGCCCTATATTTCCCTGGCCATTTTATACAACTTGATGGTGTCAATGAAGGATGTCTTTAACTTTAACATACAATGTATATAGGCTATGATATAAATAAAAAAAATCCTCTTCCCAGTAGTATATAGATCTGTTTGAAGCTCTGGTAACTAAATTATTTGATTATACAGCATATTTATATCCTTTAAGCTAACGTAATCTGCATATTTCAAGACATATCCAGGCATGATATGAGAGTGGCAAACTTTTTAATTGACATAATAAAATGAAAATCAAAAGCCTGGTTCTGTCTCAATTCAAGCAGAGAGTATACATTTTTTCCTATACAAATATATCAAGATATCCATTAAGCAGTCCATCTAGCATGATTTTTTTTCATAAAACAATCATTACATAAAGTAAGCTTAAAATCGCCCCAAAACCAATAAACTAGAAAGGTAAAAGGAATAGACGACAATCAAAGGGGAGGTAACTGGACAATTTTATAAAATCTAAGGTAAGCCAGATAATCTGACTACTAGGGGTAAAAATGATCTGATTAAAAAAATGTAAAACAGAAAAATAATTATTTCAGTAAGACTTAAATTGTCATTTTTCAATCAAGTTTTGAAAATATATGCAAAAGCTTTCTTAATGTACCGAATTCTAGTGTATGCACTGATATATATAAAATATATATTTAGTAAACCAATAGTCAGAAACTTAACAACAGATCTGGCCTTAATTATATAAAGAAGCTTGATGTAAAAGCAAGTATTTTTACATTTTTTTTTTACAATATTCAAAAGTAATTCAAAATGGCATGTAAAGTCAGGTGGGGATGAGTGGTGGGGTTAACAGTACTACTGACAACACCACAATTTTACCCTCACTGCTAAAATTTAATAGGAAATGTTCTAAGGAAAATTATAAACAATATCCCTGAGAACCAAAAAGAAATACAAAAAGTAAAAGATCTACAAATAGTTCAAAACATACATAATAATACTCAGATGACTCATCATCACTGCTGTCACTGTTCTAAAGTTAAATATAGGTAAAGAAATCAGTCAATATTAAACCTGACAATGCTGTTTGAAAAGATTCAAACTTTAAAATCAATTGTCTTCTCTCAGGAAAGAAAGAAATCCTTTGAAGTTAAAAAAGTTATGAGACTTAACGTAATACTGGTTTCAAAAACAGATAAACCTATATAACATGGTGATCAGCAAAGCCACAAAATGTACAGATCTAAAATTTTTAGGAATTCTTGAAACATTTGAAATTCTTGTCAACACTAATAATTTTATGTTTAAGACATTTCCATTCATTTTAATTAAATAATCGAATCATCAAAGTTAAAATTATAAATTAGCATAAAATGCAAAGATGCAATATTCTTTGATTCCAAAGTGAAACAACCAATGCACAATTATTTGAAAAGTTGAAGTTTAGCTGTTTTCCTTTGGATACATCAGAACATCCATCTATGATGGTCTCCTTGTGTGAGTACAGTTTCTCTGAAACAAACATGGTGGAAAGAGATGTGTAACATACAAATAGATCCTTGAGCTATTCGCACGGGTTTGACATGCTGTATACATTAAACCTAATATGATTAAACCAGATTACACTCATGCAGTAGTTGCATTCTATCAAGATTAACTTATAAAATAACAATATTATGATATTGCCTGACCATTTCACAGAGGAAAGGAAAAATTAACACTTACTACAATTGAAGGTAAGAAACACAACCTGGATATCAATAATAAGGTAAGCTGAGATAATGGTACCTGACCACTAAATCTAAGGTAAGCTAAATACCTGACCCATAGATAAAATCTAGGGTAAGGATTATAAACCTGCTCAAGTCTATAATTTAATAAAACATAACCTGACAACTAAAGGTTATGGTAATGCAAATAACCTGACCTATTAATATAATCTAAGGTAAGAAATAAACCTCCACAGGTATAAGTTAAAATATGGTAGCCCTACAACTTAATTAAGATAAAAAAAATAAAGGGGGAGATCAAAGGCAGTAAAACTGTTTAAAAACTTATTTCGAACATGTAATCATGCCTAAATTCACTTAAGATAGTATGATGGCTCTATTAAGCATTGCACATTCCACCAAGTTCTTTGGAACTTAACCAATTTTTCATCATAAACTTGATAAAATTCTACAGTACCATATGTGTTGTATCATATAACATAACCTTGTGCCTGGTAGTTATTCATAAAAAATATTTTAAAAAATCAGGAAAATAGTCAATGATGCAAAAAAAATATGAAAAAATAAAAAAGATTGCTCAATATCAAGGTGGACCTTTTAAAGTGTTTAGTTACCATCTCAGAACCACAACAAAATATATTTAAGAAATCTAATAACATTTTAAAACATACAGAATTATACTCAGTTGACTCAACGTCACTGCCAACACTGTTCTAAAGTAAAAAATAGACAAAATTCATTGTTTGATAAAAAAAAACTTCTGACAATGTTAAAAAAAAAGTAGTACATGTACTTTTTGTTCAAATATTCTTTATTTAATCATTAACCAAATCTTGTATTTCCATTTTCAGTTATTTGCTAAATCTTGTTGTATTGTACAGAACAACTCCAGTATTTTACATTAAGCTTTTGTGCTTTTAAGTAAATTTCTTTAAATTGAAAAAATTTGAAAAATGGTCACATTCTTCAACTTAAATCCAAGTTGAAACAAAAATTAATTGTAAACTCTGTGCAAGTAAATATTTTATGTGTTGTTATTAATAGAACACACATGGAGAGAATATATATGTAAATATGTATATTTTTTTTTTCTTTTTTGAAATTGAAGAAATTGAAACATACATTCCATTACTGTTTATTTGAATAAAAGCATGGGTTCAAGTCATACAAATTGTAGGATAAGGTAAAGAATGAATATGCATGAACTGAGAAACAAAACAAAAAATCCTAAATAAGAAACACAATACCTCCGAAGAAGAATCTGTACACTGTAATAAAAATTAAAGTTACATCACATAAACCTACACAAAAAAAAAATTAATTTCTTATTTTGCCATTTTAGAAACTAAAGGATTATGGGTAAATTATTTATTTTTCAGAACCAATTGCCTACTAATCTATTGATTTTAATAGCCAATCATTATAATTTAATGTATATTTTACCCATCCATAATACACCAGTTAAAAAAAAGCAATTGTCCCTACTTTGAGATCCTTCTTTTATTCACACATTTCATATAAGGTTCAAAGAACAGTTGGAATATCCTTAAAAAATAATTACTTGCTAAATAACTTTTTGTTTTTATCAGTTTGCCTTTCAATGCATGTTTTCCAGATATATTTGCGGTTCTGTATTCAATTCAAATGAGCAAAAATACATTATATGATGTTTTTTTTTAATCCCAGGACTATTTCATTTCAACTTATAAGGGTTAGTATGTAGGAAATTCTGAAATTCCTTACAATTGCTTTATGTTCATATATATCATATGAATATCAATCCCCAACATCCATTAAAATGGAATAGTCCAACACCTTTTTCCAAAAAATTGCACTATCAATTTCTAAATTTTCAGAAATTTTGAAAAATGATTTGACTGCATATGTTATTTTACTTGCAAGCAGTATATCTTTTTTCTCATAACAAGAGTTGTCAGAAGACAACACAGCTCGCCGGGGATTACAGTAACCGCAATGCACAATTAATGTGAAGGTTATATATTTGCGTGATAAATACTTTAAAAGCGATATAAGAAAGCCACATGTCAAACAGGAACTCTCTATCACTAAAAGACGAACTTCTATAAACAGGGTTCAAATTTTTTTTTTAAAAACTGCCCAAGGGCAATGTCAAGGTCAAAATGTCTACAACTATGGTACTACCCTATAACTAAACAACTAACTTCTAGAAGCAAATTTGAAGTTTTTTAAAAAATTGTCCTAAGGACAAAGTCAAGGTCAAAATGTCTAAAAATATGGTACCATCAGAAAGCTATCATCATAAGGAAGTCATATGTTAAAATTGAACACCTTACCACTAAATTTCAACATTCTAGTAACACTGTTATATTTTTTTTAAAATTGCCCTCAGGGCAAGGTCGAGGTCATAATGTCTACAAATATGGCACCATTAGAAAGCTCTCATCACAAGAAAGCCACATACTAAATATGAACACGCTACCACTAAACAACCGAATTCTATAAGCAAGGTTAAAGTTTTTCAAAAATTGCCCTCAAGGAAAGGTCAAGGTAAAAATGTCTACAATTATGGTGCCATCAGAAAGCTCTCAACATGAAGAAGTCACATATCAAATATGAACACCCTACCACTAAAAGCCTACCTTCTAGAGGCAAGGTTAAAGTTTTTCAAAAATTGACCTCAGGGAAAGGTCAAGGTCAAAATGTCTACAAATATGGTACCACTAGAATGCTCTCATTATTAGGAAGTCACATACCAAATAAGAACACCCTACCACTAAAAGCCTGCCTTCTAGAGGCAAGGTTAAAGTTTTTTTTTCAAAAATTGCCCTCAGGGAAAGGTCAAGGTCAGAATTTCTACAAATATGGTACCACTAGAATGCTCTCATCATAAGGAAGTCACATTCCAAATATGAACACCCTACCACTAAAAGCCTACCTTCTAGAGGCAAGGTTAAAGTTTTTCAAAAATTGCCCTCAAGGAAAGGTCAAGGTCAAAATGTCTACAAATATGGTACCACTAGAATGCTCTCATCATAAGGAAGTCACATACCAAATATGAACACCCTACCACTAAAAGCCTGCCTTCTAGAGGCAAGGTTAAAGTTTTTTAAAAATTGCCCTAAGGGCAAGGTCAAGGTCAAAATGTCTACAAAAATGGTACCGAAAGAAAGCTCTCATTGCAAGGAAGCCACATACTAAATAGCAACATCCCACCTCTTAAGGTCTCCATTTCACAAGCAAGGTTAAAGTTTTTGCTGACGACACCGACGCCTACGCCAGGGGTATGACAATAGCTCTCTGGACATTCGTCCCGGCGAGCTAAAAAAGAATTATATAATAAAAGCCTAAAGTATTATAAAAATGATATTAGCATGTGAATTATATTACTTTTATTGATGTTTTGTAAAACTGCAAATAAATCTTACAGCTGGTTTTCCTTTTTTGACTGGTTTCTTTGCTGATTGTTTTTGCTCCACCACCTCCTCAGTGACTGGTTCTGGAACTGGTTCCTGTGGTGTTTGAGTTTGACCTTCTGCTGGTGTAACTTGAATATCCTCTACAGTTTCAACTTTAAAAAATAAATAAAATACAATTTATAGATTAGCAACTTATATATATTCCTTACATAGTATGACATCATGAAACACATTTCTGTAAACTAAGAGCAGTAGTTTCATTTGTAGATCTATCTTTCTTCCATGAGAAATAATCAAACAATATGTAAGACGTAAAAAAAAGCAACATTGACTAGTGAAATAATCAAAAACATGCACAAATTTTATAAAAACAAAGATCATTGGATATCAAAATTTGTTCTGTTTGCTTTTGTTAGTGACCCTTAATGAAATCTCCAAAAGTGAATTGTTTCACTAGATCTTATAGTTGGAATTTAAGCCATTGCTTCATAAAAAAATTTAATGGGTTTTTATTCTCTCCACTGTCTTAAAGCAATATGAGCTGCATTTCCTCAATTTTTTTGGAAGTTCTAAAAATGCATTGTGTTGTATCCATTTGTCTAGAAAATTATATCAAATACACTTTAATACATAAAAATGCCAAGAATACTTCATAATTTTGATTATTAAACTAATTTTGAATACAATTTTGAATAATCATGGCGGGTGATTAATGTTTGACACTGTAACCTGACCTGACTGAGATACTATATATAGTCAACATAAACAAATGTACCACCAATCGTCAAACTTCGGCTGGGTGATATGTGTCTACAGTTGACATTTGTGATGCAATTGCTGGTTTACACACAACTTTTTTGGACTATTTTGCTCCAAGGTGTGCAGTTTAAAAACAAATCTGGGGAAAAAAACGAAAAAATTTACTCTGGATTAAAACTCTTTTCATGTTCTGTCTCTGGCATTGGTCAACAGTTGACCATATGCCTGACTGGGTTTTGATTTCAAAGGAACCAGTCTATAATGAATGCTTACTTAATTAAAGACGAGGTAAAATTGGTCGAATTCATGACCATTGCAATGTAGCTGTGGAGATATTTCTAAAAAGATCATTGAGATTATGCCCTCCCATGTTTAAAAATAATAAGGACATCCTTGAAAGAATAATATGGGGTGCCAATGTAAACAATAATTTGTACACTTATCATTCAACTTTCTATTTCCTCATTGCATGTGATTTTATTGGACCATGACATGTTGTCAGTATAAATAATTCCGTTACACATGAATCGGGAACATTTGACCTGAGGTCGCATGCATACGACTCATCCCGACAATACATTCTTTGCTGGCCAGCAAGTATTTAATTCATGTTACATTTTCCTGAGTTTTGAAGCTTTTTTATATGTTTTCACGAGGTATTTGACTTGAAACTGCTTAATTTCTGCATACTTTAACTTGAAATGATGAATTCTTCTGGAACTAAAAAATTGAATAATGCAGCTCATATTGCTTCAAATTTGTGTTTGGAGTTAAGAAAACCAGAAATATAGTAGAAATGAAACAACATCATACACCAAAATTTCTGGATATACACTGGTACTTTTGTCACTAAATCAATTTCCAGAAATTGATCAAGTAATATTGTGTTAGAGATAGGAGTTTAATGGTTAGCCTAAAACTTGAGTTTGGATTTAGATTAATGTCAAATCAATCCAGTTTGAATGAGTTGCCTGATGCATTTTAATGCTGTTGCAGAATGTTTCCCTTATCAGAAAATTCACAGTTCGTACCTTCATGTAGAAAATAATTTTAGACAATCAATTGGACTAAGTCATAAAAACATGCATATGAGGACAAATAAAGCACATTGTTAAAATACATATATTCTGTAAGCTTACAAAGTACAAATATATGACAAAATGCACAGAGTTACATCTAACCCTCTTACACTGAAGGGAATAAAAAAAAATTGTCTTAATGTTGTCAAAGTATTCCATTGAATTTACAGTCTATTTAATATATCTTGATTCTTTACAATAACAGAATAAGATGAACTTTAAGCTAGTTTAATGGTTCATCGCATCGAAGGCTTTCGAAAATAGCCAAATTTTGACTTTTACGGAATGTAATATATTGTATATTTTTTAATTAATAAAACAATACATTTTGACGAAAATGTGAAAAGTGTGTTGAATAAACCCTTTATCTACTAGTGACACTTATATGCGTCGGTGAAAAATGGCCATTAAATCCCAGTGACGCATCTGTGCATCAACAATATTTACTATCAAAATCCTACTGCCGCATATAAGCGCGTAGTCCGCCATGATGTATTTACCTGGTGACGCATATATGCGGCCGAAAGGGTGATGTTAAATAAACGCTGATTGGTTGAAAACAGGATTTCCTTTTAACTTCTAAAAATGATATCCAATAAAAAGAAAGGTTAAGCTATCATTTGACATCAAACACAATACGTCAGGATATAATTTTAGAATGGAATCTATGAATGAAACCGCGTGGAAAACGTAAACACTTCACCGGTACACTTCCATGGAGTCTGATTCAGACATAAATGAATTCGAAGGATTTTCACCAAGTGATATTGATGAAGGAGATGATCCGACTTACGAAATTGGATCGGACATAAGTGTTAGTCCTGTTTCAACCCCAGAGTCTAGTGAAAATGAGGATTCCGACGATGAACACGTGATATGTAAATAAATAATAAAATATATGTTTATTTTGGAAACTAGTTTATTTTCTGATGGATATACAATGAAATATTATAAGAAATTCATATTGCAAGGTAAGAATACAATTTATTTGATCAAAATCAGTAACAGAACAATGAAAATATACATTTTTATAAACAACAGGTAATTATTTACATTTTATGTAGTCAGCAATTTTGATGCTGCAGTATTCACCCTGGAAACAAGCATCAGTAACTGATAAGAGATATAAATAGAGTAGTGATTACGCAGTTAAGCTGTAGTAGATAAAGGGTTAATGGATTTGCAATTTTGAAAAAAAAAAAAAAAATAGGGTCACCAAACATATTTTAAAGAAATTCCCTTATTTTTAAAATAAATTACCTCCCCTTCATAAAATAGCATTTTCAAGAAAGTACTATTTTTAGTGCTTATTGAATAAAATTTACTCTAATGTAAATAAACTATACAAAATCATTTAAAACAGTTTACATCTGTAAATATTGAATTGGAATTTATATTCAGATGTTCAGTTTAGACACAGGAACTCCTTTAACATCAACACTGTTGAGGAACAAATGTGGTCCTCATAAAGAAAGTCCACTGTAATATATCATTTTTTTTAATACAAGAATTATGATCCTCAACTGAAATATATTACAGATACATTTGCTACCTGCTATCTATCCCTGGGCTAGGTCGCAGGGAATAAAAAAATATCAGAGTTTGTACATAAATCATATTTTTGTTTATTATACTTGAAATGACAAAGATATCAAGGAGACATCCTTAAATAGAAAGAAAATCCTCATAAAGCACCAAAAACAAACAATTCTAAGTCAGATTTATCAATTTGTTGAGAAAAGATATAAAAAGAATAAATAGTTTAAATGCAACATACAAAAAAAAAAAGATTTAAAAAAAAAAATTGCAGTTGAAGTAAACAACATTAAAATAAATAGAAAATAAATAGAAAATTAACTATTTCTAAACAACTGAATTTACTACTTGTACATTAAATATATGTCATTGGCCATTGCTAAAGTTACAGCACAGATACGGAATATATTTTGAGGTTTACTCATATTAATCTTATAAAATATTTTCAAATGGATGCATTATCTATTCATATAGCATCTAATGGTATATTTTGTTTTTATGAAACTATGATATACAAATATTCTTTAAAAAATGAAGGATGTTTTCTCACTATAGCTAAATAAATGATATACAGATGTTAAAATTTTATTAAAAAATAATGTAGCTACTTCTATGGAGATAAAAAATGCAAACATTTAAAAAAATAATAATGGCTAGATTGAAGTACATTTTTCAAGACGAAAATGTGAACTTTACTATAGATTACTCCTCTTAACAACTTTTTAGCACTTTCATGAGACTATAAAATACATCTAAGAGCATAAAATACAGATAATTAAGAATATAAGATCATTCTATTGAAAGAATGCAAGAATATTTCCACAACATTTATGCAATCTTTTGATGCTATCTGAAATACCTGAGGGTGAAAACTCAATACTCTCCCCTGTTGGAGCTCTCACTTCAATTTTTATTCCTATATGGAAATATTTTAAAATATATCATTTGTGAAATTAAAATATGCAATTGCAATGCAAAAATCTATAATGTCAAATTGGGCTGTTCCTGCAAAACATACAAAATTTTCGAAGTTTGACTTGAAAAATACCCTAAGTAGCAATTTTTAAGCGATTTCACCCAATCCCATGTATGTTTTACTAGAACTGCCCTTGTAACCTTAATATCCAAAATAAGATGATACATTTATAGAAAAGCCCAACTACAGAATAATATGAATGACCCCTTTGTTGACTAGTTTGATAAATCTGCATATCTGTTTTTTCTGGTGAGAATTGAGTGGAACATCAGCAGTATGAGGTCAGAAGCAGACCATGACATCAAATACTTAGGGAAAATGCATGTTTTCAATCAATGCCAACTAGAAAATAATGTCTCTACAGTTTTGGTCTTTTATGTAAATCTTTTGAAGTCAAACTGGAAATGTTACTCAGTAGCACGATTTGTAGATGTTTACACATAATTGGTGGATGGGAGTAAAAAAAGTTTTGAAAAATTTCTGTTTAGGGTGCATAAAGTAATGTTACTTTACATGATATCCTGTGATGTCTTTTGCAAAACTATAAAGTTTCAAGGTGTGTAAGTCAAGAACCACTTTGATCCCAGAATATAAATTCAAACTTTGCCAGAGTTTTTTGTTTTTTTGTTTGAAGACAATTTCGTATTCCATTCAAAAGTAGTTGATAAGAAACCTTTTGGCAGGCACATGGATAGGCAGACGAAAAGGAGGAAACACATGTCTAAAGGTATTTCATAATACACAGCAAGTTTTAGTACAAAGGATTGACACATCTTTATGTAACTATCATCGAAAAGACATAATTTGTGTATATTGCAATCCAGCACATCTAATTGTATCCTGGAATATCTAGTTCTTTTTAAAAATATATCTTACCTCCTGTAATTGTCTCCCCTACAGCATCTGTTTCTGGCTGAAACATAAAAAGTAAAAAACATTGAATACTTTAGATAAAATTTCTTTTAATTTTCATATACACATATTTTGTCTGATAATAAGAATGATTCAATAATTACATGAGATTTTTCTGTTTCATCTATGGGTGAAATAACTGACTGGGAGGTGTTGTTACGTCCTTGACTACCTATACAGACGACCGATGAAATAAGCTACATGCACAATTCCCTACAAAATTATGGTCATCTTCCTTCCAGTTGATTTTTCAGTATAGTTGGTATCATCCAGGGTAACATAATTTATATACAGCCTACACTGATGTGTTAGATCTTCCATTTCAGTGTATACAAAAACACATAATAAAACCATCTAAATATCTGTGCAATGGGTTATAATTTGAAATACTTATTGTCAATACAATCTGTTGGTATGCTTGATTACAAGAATCATGATGTTCAATGACCAAATAAATGTTTTCTTGTTCATGTTGAAAGAGTTGATCCATTGCAAGACCAGGAAATCTCATACACTCATAGGAAAAATCTTGTTGGGACAACCTTATTCTTTCACTTGAGTATGAGATTTCCTAGTCTCACACACTAACATGTGTTAGATTTCTATATCTTTTGGGGCTGTAAATTCTGTCATGCGACACAGATACACTGTACTTTAAAATAAATTTGCCACTTAAAAATATTTCCGTACAAAGCATGACATATGAGAAGTATGAATTTTAAATTTTGGCATCTATCTTATTTTATGGACGTGTTTTTTAAAATTTTCAAATTTATCTGTTGCAAAAGCATTATACAATTTCAATTTGTAGTTAAGTTCACAACTATTGAAAACAAAATGTGGCAGGGAAAGGAGCCTTTTAATTTCAGGCTAACATGACCAACCAAGCCACTGTACATTAAGTAATGCAAAATTTACCTGATTTTCAGGTACAGTTTCACCATTTTTATGAGCTTCCAAAGCTGCATTTACTAAATCATCAACACATAAAACCTGTACTCTTCTTTCTGTAATAAATGCAGAAAAAAAACATGTCCCTTTTAAATAGAACATTACAAGACATTCCTTCTTAGAGCCATCAAAGTTCGAGTGTACTTCATTATGATTAATATTTCTATAATGTGTAGATATTGTTGTGACTTCAAGATAAAGAACAACAACAAAAGCTTTGTTCTAATGCTATATTTTCAATGCTTATGTTGAGACTTTTACTAAATTTCATTGTTTATATATTGTAAAAATGCATAAAGCATGAATGCAATCCAAAACATAAACTTTTCATATTAGACTCTGTGCTCAGATAACCAGTAATCAAAATTTCAAATACATCAATAATGGAAATATATTATAGCTTAAACACATCAATAAGGAAATTTGGAACAAAATTGTAAGGGGAGAATACTCTGACTTACCTTGTGCCAATTTTTTCAATACAGTTGTCTTTCCACTGAAGACTTTACCCAATACACATGCACGTATTGGGAAGGGAGGAAACTGTGGTGGTGGCGGAGGTGGCTGTTATAAATAAAAATAAACTTAATTATTTTATCCTTATTTAATGTGTAGGTAGGTAAATCTGAATATATTTTAATAAAATTTAAATATATGTTTACATGAGTATTTTGTGGATTAGATTTGATTAGAAATAAACTGTATCTACATACAACAACGTTTTATGGAGGACAGACCTTTTACGTTACATAGATACAACACATAGAAACACTGACGTTAACAATTGAGTGCGGTAACGCTAAGACGTTACAAAGATGTGCCCGCGTAAATAATGTACTATCCAATATTCTCAACATACTCCGGGCCGCGGAAAGTAAACTTTAACATGGAATAATAAATATCACTTAATCATTAAAGTCCATAATATAAAACCCTCATCAAATGATATCGAATCAGATGCAAATCTAGAGATGTTATGTTTTTCCGTTGATAATTTGTCGTCGTCATGGATACCAAGTGATTCTAGCTTCCAAAACTTCTCAATATTGTGTTCTACATACTTGTGGTCAGTAAGTATATTCAACATATGTGATTTTCCTTGTACTGTCCCTGTATTAAGCGGTCCTGATAGTAAATAACCAATTTTAGAGTTCATAGCAGTTGGACCGTTTCCTCTAACAATCTCATTCTTAACAACATCCCAGTAGTGATCAGCACCAATAAGTAGTGATATAGTGAAACTGTCTCCATTCGATATGGGGTGTGCTAACTTCAGACCTCGCAGGTAAGATAATTTCTGGGATATGAAATGGTAATTATTCTGAATAGGAGCTGCAATGGTGGGTACAATCAGCACTGATAATGGAATGTTTTCACCTGAATCTGCTTGTAAATAAACGGTAGCTCTACTCATGTGTCGCACTGTCTTGTCCGAATTTCCGAAGGCGGAAATATTAAGAATTTCCTTTCCAGTAGGTTTCAACTTCAGTTTGTTGGCTAGGTCTTGGGTTATAAATGAGCGTTGTGCTCCTTCATCAAAGAGAATGTTAGCATCATTACACTGGGTTTGAGACCACACGGGTGCAACAGCGGTTTTCAGAAATACAGTTGAATTCTGCTCTACGGCTGAAGTATAGGTACTTGAATGAAGAATCGGCGCATTATCGTTTCTCTGGGTCAGAGCGGAAGTTGTTTCATGCTGATGTATACTAGATTTATTGCAAAGACTAGTGTGGTGTCTACGATTGCATTTACGACAGGTCTTTTTTTATTTACATTGTCCAGATTGACATTGTTACTTTGGTACATTCACCGGAATAGTGAGATTCATCACAGTAAATACAATTCTTTACATTATTTTTCTCATGGATGTTCATTTTTGGTTTAATGCTTTGTTTTTCATTCCGATTGTTGTTTCTATTTCCGATTCCAGCGTGAAAACTAGCGGTAGGAATGCTATTACCATGGGACACTTCTGTACATGCATCTTGTATAGATATTTCTTTCCTAATAGCTTTCCGTAAGTTGTTAAGAGACCAGTCGTCATTACCATTCTCATGAGTTATGTTACTCTTAACAGATATAGGAAGTTTACCAAGCATAACGTTAATAAGTAATTAACCGAAGTTATGTTACTCTTAACGGACATAGGAAGTTTACCAAGCATAACGGGAATAAGTAATTCACCGAAGTTATCCTGATTTTGTCCAAGTGACTCTAGACCTCGGATATAAGCTTCTGATTTGTCAAAGAATTTGCGCAAGCTCTCTAATGTGTTAATCGGTGGTTCTAAATCTAAGAGTGTTCTCATGTAGGCGTTTTTGATCTTGTGTTTTTGTCCATAGCGACTTTGTAAAAGTTCAAGTGCTACTTGATAATTTGTGCTAGATAGATTAAGGCCATCAATAATATCTAACGCGTCTAACTGTAGAAGTGACTGTAGATACGTGAATTTCTGGATATCTGTCAAGGTGTGGTTTTCATGTATAGTTGATGCGAACGATTCCCAAAAATGCGGCCAATCAAGAATATCACCAGAAAACGGCGGTAGTGAAAGTTTGGGTAAGTGGTGGTTCTGGCTAGAGAGTGATGTTGTATGCGATATGGTAGGAATAAAGTCACATGTGTTCTCTGGGCTGGTATCGGAGACTAAATGGTCGATTCGAGAGGGTCCTGCCACAGATCTAGAAACAGGGTATGGTTCAGGGTGGGCTTGTGGTAACTCTGTGACAGTGTGTGTAGTATGCGATGTTACCTCTCCTGACTTTTGAATAAGTTTCTTATACTTCCGTAAATTCATAACCAACTCCAAGTTGTATTCCTCTGTCTGCGTGATTTCATCTTCTATGTTTTCCTCAGCAGTATTTTCCAATATCTGTTCATCCAGTTGAAGGATAACACTTTGTTTTCTCTCAATAGCTTCGATGATCGGATTAGCGGCATCAATGTTCATATAATCAATGGTCATTTCTTCCAATTTCCTGAAGAATTTCGTAACTGCAGTACGATTCCCAGCTCTCACTTTCTTAAATCTCGTTGAAGGTTCCATTATATCCGCCTCCCGGGACCAATTTTGTGGATTAGATTCGATTAGAAATAAACTGTATCAACATACAACAACGTTTTATGGAGGACAGACCTTTTACGTTACATAGATACAACACATAGAAACACTGACGTTAACAATTGAGTGCGGTAACGCTAAGACGTTACAAAGATGTGCCCGCGTAAATAATGTACTATCCAATATTCTCAACAAGTATATATGGCTGCTCTATTTTTAATACAGCTCCAATATAGCAATCATTTTAAAGAATTTAAATTTGCTTTTATTGAAGAAACTCGTTATTCTCCAAATATCAATAATAATTACAAATTTTATAGTTGTGTGAAGAGATAATCATTTTTCACTTTACATTTAATAGACAGTCAGTGCAGCTTAATCTTGAGTGTACAGTTTAACTATTTACTAATAAAACTATTTACAAAAAAAAAAAAAACATAAATGAAATTTCTGTCTGAATATAAAGATTTAAAAAAATTATTAATTTCAGTTTAGTTCCCAATTCTACTTTATCAAAGTGTAGAACAATATAACACAAAAAGTAAAGGAAAAAAACTTACAGTTGGTGGATGAACCATGTCAAACAATCTCTGTACAATATGTCCAACTATAGGGTTATTCCTGGGAGGTTTAGTTACCTCCCCTCCTTCTGGAGGCTGCCATTCACCAACCATATTCTGAAAAACACAGAAAAATGTGTTGTAGGGAAAAAATACACTGATGACAGTTAGTTAATATTTATTCATGCTTTTATTAAATGTTGTCTCATTCCCTGAATTATTGGAGACATAAATTGTTGAAATGCCCAAACAGTGAAGTTTAAGGTCATGTCGAATTAAATGACGATGTCCTACAAAATTCTGACTTTTTGCTTGATGATTGCTGAGCTTGAGATAAATTGAAATATTAAAAGAAAAAATGGGGTACCCATGCTCGTTTTCGTTTCCCAGTAGTTTGAAAATTGTCCAGTTTGACCTTAATTTACATTGAATATATAGGGAAAGTGGGTTTTTGACGGCTACAAATTTAGAAAAATGTTGTTTTAAAAATAGTTATATGTCCTACAGTTTAAAAAAAAACTAACACAATACTGCAGAAGTTCTAAGCATTTTAAAAATATAAAAATTTTGGTAGGTCACCATGCTTGATTTTTCTATAAATGCATTCAAAGATACGAACTCGTGCAGAAAAATGCTATTTTTTCATAATGTCAAGGATCATGTTTGCCGACGTCAATTCGAATAAAGTGAGTTGCACTTAAAGTGAGTTTCGCACACAGTATCTTAGCAAGAGTCCTTAGTCATGTATAACTGGTACATGTACTATAAATTGTGAAAATAAGTTTACCGACTTGGAACTGCAATGCGTTTCTCCATTATTTACACCAATTATAGTTGTTTTTTTCAGTGACAATGCTCATTCGGTTGTATTTATGCTCGCAAAGAACAAAAAAGATGTTATTTTTTACAGACTTTCATGACCTTAAAACTGACAATTTTAAGTTAAGTATGAAATATAAGACATTTATGTAACATTATTTAAATTCATTATTCGCCCGTTAAAATGTTTCCGTCAATTTTAGTTGGTTAGATTATTATAATAATTGCAAAAGAACACTGACAATGAATGAAACAAATACACACATTTTAACAATTAAGCACACATTGGCAGATCATTAGGGAGGGCTCCAAAGGTCAGAACCCCCTTTTTTCTGGAAACATTTTAAATTTCGTACAGAAGTTAGCTAAATCAAAGCATGAAATGCTGTTAAGGCAAGTTCCTGGGTACTCCCAGAAGTCATGTTATTATTACTGTTTGCCTGAAATGTTGGCATGTAATTTTTTCAAGAATTAAAATCCGAAGTTTTCCTTAGCTACCCGGTTTGGGTTGTCTTTTCAGTTTTTGTATTGGTTGTTGGCGATATATTTAAAACTCTATTTACATTATTTTGCCTTGTTCCTCTTTGTTGGTACATGTAAGTTTTCCAAAGAAGTGTTACACTTGGTGGCTTGATAAATGTTGATATTACCAATTTTGTCATGTTATCACTTTGATGACTATAGAGATTAAAACAATTACTTGTTTTCATGATTACATTAATATTCACTAGCACGAGATCTGAAGGAACCACCTGTAGAGGATTTTACTGATAACAGCCTTATCACAGGGAGTGGGACTTGCTCCCAGCCAAGAAAAAAACTTTTTGTTTTCTAGGCCGAAGCAAATCATTGTGGCCTTATCTGGGCACAACACCTTCCAAACATATTGAATGGGTTGCAGACTTCTTCTTATGATGGGTCTCTGGTAGAGAATTGAATATTTGTATTTTTTATCCCGGGTTTTTATCTACATCTGTTGGATCAAAGCACTGGATCATGGGAAGCCGAAATGCTTTTAGCCACTTTTAATTTTTTAAAAGGTTAGAACTAGATCTACTATGAAATAATTACGTATATATATAGTTTTTATAAGGACCCTCACGAGTTTTCAACTGACGTTTTTACATTTGACTTTCATGATCTAGCATGGAGTGTTTTCTTACACCTGACTACGATATGCCGATATGACGGATGACAATGTCTTGCCTTCGTGAACGTGTTCTTGGCGCAGTATACTAACAGATTTCATCTCTGTTTCAACACGACGTGAAAAATGAATTACAACAAAAGAAGGAATCACTGCAAATGATGAAAATTCAGCAAGCGAGCGCTTCCTCCTGTTGTAACAAATCAGTGACAGTTGGGACCTTCATGATGGTTCCGTGTGATCCAGTACAAGTGTCGTACTTGATTACGCTTGTGATTAGGAATGCCGTTGGAGATCAAGTTTAAACCTTCTGTGCTTCATTGTTGACATAGTTGAATTATTCTTAAGTTTTAATGTATTTGAAGTATTCCATAAAGAACATTTGTTGTAATTTCTGATTATTTTGAAACTTATTTGACCCTTATTAACTACGGCGTATGTCATGCAGGCGTAATTAAGTTGGCGATTAATAAAACAAAACAACGTGCCACCTGTCGGGACAAAACAAACAAGAAAACGAAGCTACGGTTTGATTGATCCTTTTTTTAAGGTAGAGTACGTCAGTGTAACCATTAAAAGTTTCAAAGTTTCATATTGAGAAATACATACATTTTTACGAGTTACAACAGCGAAAGTAGAAGTTACTGTGTATCCATTCATAAAAACTTGTAAAATCATAGCGCGCCACAGGAAATTTTTATGAATGGACCGAATCGTGAATTTCGAATATCAGTTTAAGTCCTCTGAGATTAAAAAAGCATTGTATCTTTTAAAAGATATTAAATAAAAACAATAAACACATGAAACGATGTAGTTGATCATGAAATGGACACTGTATCGCCACATGAATGGATTATTTTTTGTGCCTTCGTATGAATAACTGGTAAGCCGTACGCGTTTTTAACGATAGTCTGGATTATTCGGATTCTTTTCATACAAAGTAGTCTCCTTAATGTAAGAGTCTGGTTGAAACAGACTTTTCAAGATGGCTTTACCTAACAGCTAGAAGGCAGAGAACCTGCCTTAAAAATTGACTGGAACCCCATCAGAACCCCCTTTTTCGAAGCCTGGATCCGCCATGGACTGGTGCATGACCTATTGCAAATATTCGATATCATTGCCTTTTACAACAATATTACAAACAGTTGCTTTTATCTCAACACACAAAAAGTGTGATTTTCGAGTTTTCGTTCACTTGCTTTAAAGTTATATCCCTGAAAATAGTAACTACGAAACCAATTATTCTAAATTCTTCAAAGTTTTCAACTTCAAACACCAGCTTCCATTTGAAGTCTGCGCTTTCTAAATATAAATAGTAACTCTTTGAGAATATTTAAATTTCACTTTCAAAACCAAACTATCAAAGCATAAGAAATATCAACTTAAAAAAGAATAGGAATAAGTATGATTAACATGGAGTGATATTGAAATGACAGGTAACATCTTCCTGTTATTAAAGCTACTGGAAAATCTACTGAAACTTTATTTTCTATTTAGAAATATCTGAAATCCCATACATTAATCCATCACACGTTATGATTACAATTCTCATTTTACCTTCCGCGGAAAGGTAAGATCTCGGATAAGATGCCGATGTTTGTCAATTGATTTTTGATGTTCACGAATATGATTTGTAAAGGCGATCGTTAGGCACTGACTGTACTGTGTGCATTGTGTTATGGGTCTAAAAAACGGAAATTACTGTGTTCTTAGGTTGTATAGTTCTTGGTCTGTGCATTCTGACAAATGGAGCGGACAATTTAGCTTTTCCAAGAAGTATTATTATTCTATACAACATGGCGACTATATCTCTCAAACCTATGACCTTTGTTGTTGTATGCGACGATGAAAGCATTGTTCAATTGCATATCAGTACTACGTGTTTGTAGAGACTGTGTCTCATGTGCATTTCCTCCATATCCACTCATTATGTATTCATTATTTTTTCCATTTTTTTGCCAATTTTGTTGTTTTTTTTAAAGAAATGGCAATTTTTGTAGCCCTTAAATACAAAAAGTTTCTTCAACGAGATCCTTCCTGTGGTGACACAAAATTCGGGGAAATCATACGAAACGTCATAGTTGTTTTACGTTCCCATGAACGTCATACAATAGAAAGGGACGTCATCAAAAAAATTTTCAAAACAAGACAACACCAGATGGCGTTCAATTACTTTGACTTGACCTTAAATAAAGGGAATAAGGCCCTTTTGTATGTGGTGAGGCTGTTTTTTATTGATAAGACCTGATATATTAATCATGAAAATTATCCTTGCTTTTCCATCATTTTGTATAATAGTTCCCAATTCTTACAGTAATTTGTAAAAATTAATAGGAAGAATAGAAATTCAAAGTAAATAAAAATAAAATGCAAAATTATAGAAATTAAGGAGCATCCTAGTGCATAGTACTGCCTTTGGATGATTATTTTTATGCTATACAACCCTTTGAATATTGGTTTTGGTTTTCCATAATTTTGGCCTTGAGCACAACTTGGACCAAGTTAACAAAACTTCTTAAAACAAATATTAGTCTAAAGTCTATATGAATTGTAAAATATTTCTCCCTAACTTCAAACACAAGAATTTTTTTTTTTTTTTTTTTTTT